>CAUYTI010058940.1:0-67715 GCA_963575145.1 Galago senegalensis | reverse complement strand
TCTTTCCAGTTACCCTCCCACCACCCAGCCACCCTTCTCCCCTCCCCTTCCCACCCCTCCCCATATTCTTGTGCTAGAATTAAGTTGTTTCTTTCATTTGAGAAGTATATATTAGTTTCATAGAAGGGCTGTGTACATTGGATACTTTATCTTCCATTCCTGTGACACTTTGCTAAGAAGAACGTTTTCCAGTTCCATCCATGTGAACTTTTCTAGAACTAGAATGTAAATGTTTTGACACAACAACTATGCAAATGACATGAAATTTATGTGAACCACCTCGGTGAAAGTATTTCAGAATGTGTGTGAAAACATTACACTGTACCCCATGTTTGTATTGATGTATGCAGCTATCATTTAATTAAAAAATTACAAAAAATAAAAAATAAAAAATAAAAAAATAAATAAAAAAAAAAAAACTGTTGTAAGGTGTTGATTCAACCCCAGCAGGAAGGCTGTTATTTAACTTGTCACTCAGCATACACCACACACAAAGGGTGGTCAAGGAGCTTTTTTTTCTTTTGGAGAATGTCTGGAAGATGTTAGCCAAGGAGCACTGAACCCAGAGTCCAGGGGCCGGGCTGCAGCCCAGCTCTGCTCATCGCTAATTCTGAGAGCTATTTCCTCCTCTGTAAAATAAAGACCATAGTCTGACCTCAACCAGAGACAAACCTACCTGCACACTTTGAGTTCTTCAATTATTGTTACTAGTTACACCATCAAAAGCAGACAGAGAACACATGTCACTGTGAATTGCTGTGTTTGTACCGAGTAGACCTAAGACAAAGGCTGTCCCACTGCCTCTCTCAGGCCTTCAAGAGCCACCACCACGAAACCCATAGTACACGGAAAGCCTGGCTGACTCGTACATCCCATGGTCAGCCAGGACCAGGTTTGGCTACAGCAGATGCCTCTGCTCCCTGGCTCTTCCCTGGGAGGAGTGGGCCACCCCAGGCACGTTCTCCAGGCCAGGGAGAGTAGGAGCCGCAGGGCCGGCTGCTCTGGGGCGTGACCAGCATGTGGGCCTGGCTGTGGGGGTCAGAACACGCCACATGCTGAATCCAAAGGGAACGGATAAGACAATACTCGGCCCTTGAAGGGGGAGCCGAGAAGTCAGTCACATGGCCAACCACACGTAGGAAGATCACATGACTCGCTGCGGTAGGAACCACACGTGGGGAGATCACGTGACTCGCTGCGGTAGGACGATCACGTGGCTGCAGGTAGGAACCACACGTGGGAAGATCACGTGGCTCACTGCCCGTAGAAAGAGGGTGAATGGACTTCAATCCCTTAGTCCACACCGGGGACATCGGGTTTAGAAAGGAGAGAGCTGGTCCGCCCGGCCCTTGTCCCTGAGGCAGGAAGTGCTCCAACCCAGCTACTTAATTTAACTTAATAAGCACCTGCTCTGCCTGCCCCTGACCAGGACTTGGTGCTGGGCCAGAATCACAGAACCGGTTCCACAACCTGCTGCCGGTCCGACCCGGGCCTCCACGGCAGGGCGCATGCGCGGTGAGCACCGGCGGCTCCTGCGCTTCGCGGAACACCAGCATCCCAGGCCGTGGGCACACACTCCCCACCCTTCAACGTTCATACTGATTCAAATGAATAAGGCAGGTAGCTTTGTAATTAAGCAAAAAATTCAAAATTGCCTTTTTTTTTTTTTTGAGACAGAATCTCAAGCTGTCGCCCTCAGTAGAGCACTGTAGTGTCACAGCTCACAGAACCCTCCAGCTCTTGGGCTTAAGCGATTCTCTTGCCTCAGCCTCCCGAGTAGCTGGGACTGCAGGTGCAGCCACAACACCCGGCTATTTATTTGTTGCAGTTGTCATTGTTGTTTAAGTGGCCGGGCTGCATTCGAACCCGCCAGCCTGGGTGTATGTGGCCGTGTGCTTCCCACAGTGATCTTCAAAATAAAAACCCAGATGTGAGAAACCTCAGAATACATCGTTCAGCAATGTGGATGTAAAGTTATTTTTAATTTCTTGGGACTGAAGTAGTATTTTCTTTCTCAGTATGATGACCTTTTTTAACCCAAGCTTGTTTCCGTGAATTTTGTGTTTGACTCATTCCGTGTCTGACAACATTTTGTGAGTGGACTTGAAAGGAATCGCTTATGTTAGTCATGGGCCTGAGAAAACACTACACCGCTAAAACTTTTCAACAGTTTAAAATATTTAGTCAAGTGTTAGCTGCATAGTAACAAATAAAATACACACAGGGTCTCTTGGGAAGGTATTAAGAGTTACAGACTCAGTCTGTCGCTAGCGAGTCAAAAGACACAGAGAGCAGGAGGAGGCTGAGCTCGTCGTAAGTCTTGGAAAATTTCTTTTGCTTCAGCTGACATCCTGTGAGCTTCTAGAAAGTATTAAAATTACAGATAATATAGGAGAGGGAAGGAGTGAGAGGCAGGAAAAGGAGGGCTTCTTGCCAGGCTGGGACACCTCCCGGAAAGTGGCTGAAGCACCACGTCTAAAGCTTCTGCACAGCTCAGAGAATGGGATGGGAGCATCGGAGGGATGTGCCCGGAGGGCGCTGCGCTCCTGCCAGCAGCCCCTGGATTGAAACTTTCCAAACAAAGGCAAAATAGATAAATTATAAACATCCTCTTGGACATGTCTACTCAAGACGTCCTAACAGCCCCAAATGTTTGCCATGATGGGTGAAATCTACCAAGCAGAAACAAAAACAAACATGATCAGCTAAACAGCTCTGTGAACCCAAGGACACCAGAAACGGGAGCCCGGAGCCGGACTGTAGGCCGCGCTTGCTGGAGGTGGTGTTCAGGTCCCTGGGTGGCGGGTAAGATGGACTCGCACAAAAGGGCTGGGCAGCCCCCCAACCTGGCAGCAGGACACCGATGACCGCGACAAAAAAGGACAGTGCAGGACAAGGCCACCCGGCTCTGCCTTTGGGTTGTACATGCAAAGTCACAAAGTATCAGCAATGAGCAGTATATAAAGACTGTTTATTACAGCAAAGGAGGATTGAAGAATGTTAGAGGTTTCACGCCAGAATATCTGTAAGGTAAACCGCAGTTGAGTTTAACAGATTAAGGAAGAAAACCCACTTGCTTTTTGTAGTCAATTCAAAAAAGTTACTTTATAAACTTAACAGTTGTTTATGTGCTCAAACAACATAGAAAACAGAAAGGAACTTCCTTGATCCCCCCTAGAAAAAAGTCATTACTCAGAGCAAGAATCCCTTCAACTATGATGAAGTTGTTTGTGGTAATCCCCTGTTCCTGTCAATAATAAATAGAAAATCTAGGAAAAATACCCCCCAAAATCTGTTTGAAACCATTGGAAAGCCAGCGAGGCCACAAGAACATGGAGTAACAGCCATGGAGAAGCAGGGAGCACACAGAGTGGGCACCGAGGTCCCCCCACTTTTTCCATCAATGCCCCTGATTGTGACACAGAGCAAGCTGAGCAGAGATCCTGCCCCGGCTGAGGGCCCGGCCCGGAGGCCCCCACGGAGTGCAGAGATCCTTCCCTGGCTTCCACCAGGCTCAAAGGATGAAGAGCCAGTCCAGGGACAGGGGTGCTGGACCCAGTGAGGAGAGAGGGAGCAGACACCAGCCCTGGCAGGAGGCCAGTCTTTCCTCCAGTAAACTGGGAGGGGTGGAAAGCCACAAAGCCAGAAAGAAAACCTCAGGACACAATAGTGAATTTTTAGCAAGTCGCTAAAATAATCAAAGATTGGAGGTCAGGATTTGCTATGCAGAGGGGCCTGGTGATCACCACAGGCTTGGATTGACACACCCAGGAGAAGGGACACCTGAGCCTTGCCCCTCAGCCTGGGGTCAGCTTGGGCCTTGACTGGGTGAAGGCGAGCAGGACCCCACTTGACCTGCCCAGCCCAGAATGTCAAGCCAGTGTCTGGGAGAAGACAATACCCCAAGATTGTACAATCATTCACACACAATGTCGCATTTGGGGGTGGGGGGAACAACACGCATGGAAAGAGAACCACATGACCAAAACTCAGGGAAAAACAACCCAGTAGAAATAGACCCCCCCCTTTGATGCACAATATCGAAATTATCAAATAAGTAATTTAAAATAGTTTATGAAATTGTATGAGGAAATGATGGGAAAAATAATGAAAAATAGGTAATAGGTCAATAGAAAATACCCAAACTAAATACAGAAAGGAAAAGGGAGGGAACACGGAGAAACAAAGGGAGGCCTGCGGGATTCAGGACAACACCTGTGTGACTGGAGTTCCAGAAAGGGGAGGGTGAGCACAGTGAGGTCACCGTCTGGAAAGATAATGAGTAAAAATGTTCTGAACTAGTGGGAGACATAACCAAGCCATAAACCTATGAAGTTCTGCCAGTTCTAAGCAGGATAGATAGAAGGTAAAAATCAAAACCCTCCACAAACTGGTCAACACACAGATGGTCACCATAAAGAACCAGGCCTACTGTATTGACATATACACATGGGGCACATTGGGTCTGTGCAAATCAAGTCAACTTAAGGAGGTGGTCATCGTAGGAAGGTGTTCAGCTCTGGAGGCTCCACTACACTATCCTTGCACGTAAAAAGTTTAAAGCACAGCTAAAGACTGCTTAAACCACTAACTCACAGCCTGAGAAGTCTCCCTAAACCATAAAACCAAAAAAAATTTTTAAACCACATTATATTTATTTTAAGTTGACAAATCAATTTTTAAAAGACAAGCAAATCACTTATTTTTCAAAGTCAAAGAGGCTTCAAATTACAGGATCAAAACCCCAGAGCCCAGTCCTGGTCCTTGCCACATGGCTACACCCTCCAACACTCCCGAGAGCCTCTCCCTGTGGGAGCCACACATGGGGAGCGGCACGCCCGGACTCTGGAGGGCATTTGCCTCCTGAGACTTCTCCCCACACAGCCATGTCCTGCCTTCCAGGTACAGCTGATCACCACTTTGATTTACCTAAATGTCCTCCCAGCCCTTGACGTCTGCTGCCTTGCACCTGCCCTGAACAGCTAAGCCAATGCCCATGTTCAGGGATTTGTCCCCATTGGCCCTGTTCACAGGCTCACGTTTCTGATGGGCAGCTGACTTCACTCTGCCTCACAACCTGGAACTGGTCAGCGAGTCTCTGGAGATGGTGTGATGCTGCCCAGTCAGCTCTGCACACTCAGAGTGAGGCCATCTCTGAAAAGACAGAGGGAAAAGAGGGTCTCCAGGCCAAGGGACTCTGTCAGCTAACCACAGCTTCCAAGCCCAGACATCACGCAGTCACCCAGTTACACGGTGCCTTAGAAAGACAGTCTGAACTTTCCAACCTCTGTGAAATGAATAGAGGCTGAGGAAGTGAATGCAGAGCACCACAGACCACATCCTTCCCATCCTGTCCTCGAGGGGACAGGTGTGCTGAGGAGAAATGGACTAGAGGGACCCTCAGATGCTTCTCCCGTCTCTCCTCCCAGGCCACCGCCAGCTCGTCTGCTGTTCTCATCTCTTCCTGCCAACAGGACAAGTGTATCTCAGGGACCTAACTCTTCTGACCCTGGGTCTACTGCAGCACCAGCCTGTGAAGTCTCAACAGACCAGCCCCAAATCCTCTCTCTCTCTAGGGAGAGAGCAGCTAGGCGGCTCCCTCTCAGAAGCCCAGACCCTGCAATAAGGTATACCCGTCCCCAAACCTGGCATTCCAAGGGAAGAGGCTGAATTGGTGTGTCAAACTAGGGTCCTGATATAATTAAGAGATTTCCATCTATAGAACAAAAAGGATTTCCCTTAAGGTGATTACTTGCATCTGTCCATAAAAGAAAAGCAGGTAGCAGGTCTCTTGTACACAGACACACACATGCACATGTACACACATGCACACACGTGTGTACACACACACACATGTACATACATTCTTGCTTCCTTACGCTCTGGTGATACCCCTGCCCCACAATAAATGCCACCCAGGGACATAAAAGGAGACTTAGATAAGAGAATTCACACCTCTATTCCTGAATGGAAAAATTCAACACTGTCACATATCAGTTCTCCCTGAACTAATAATATAACTTCCACCAAATCCTAATGAGACTGTTCTAGAAATTTGAAAAAAAATTTTTTTAATTCATCAGGAATCTTATATAAAGAAGAAGAGGAAGAATTACATATAGAAAGAAGAATTAGGAAGGTTGGTGCTATTAGACAATAAAACACACAAACAGTAATTACGATGGTCTAGAACAGGTGGGAGGAATCGCTGACTGTGTCAGTGGAACAAGACACAGTCCAAAGGAGATGCTGGTACACATGGGAATTTGATACTCGGCAAGGAGGCATGTGAAATCCCGGTAGGAGAGCGCCTGCTCAGGACGAACTACTTAGGGCAAGTGCACGGCTGTTGGGGGAAAAAACAATCCTTATCTCACATCTGACCTTAAAATAAATTATATGCAGACTAAAGTTGAAAGGAGAAAAAATAAGACCATTAAGATAAGAGAAATAATTATGTGACTATTTCTATAATCTATAAGTGGCAAGAGCTCTGAGAGGCTAACATCAAAGCAAAAACTGTTAGTATTGGTTGGCATGAAAACGTAGAAAGCCTTCATGACAACAAGGAAATGATGTTTATTGATTAAAATGCAAATAGTAACATAACTGCATTGGAAAGGAAGACCTGTGTGATAGGAAATGATTAAATCCCCATCAGTCATGAGGGAACGAAGAGACCTTGTCTCAACTGCCAAAATCAAGACATTGCAAAATACTGTGATAGAAAGGATTTGGGAAAAGGGGGTATCATATGAACACTTGAGAAAAGGGGGGGCACTCACTGCTAGAAATGTGAGGAATATGAATTGTTAGAATTTCTTCAAAAGACTTAACAATGTATAGAAAACTATACACTCATCAATCTTTCTATGTCCCTACCCCAAAGAGCAAAAAACACCAAAAGGTAAGTACCAAGTAGGCACATATATAAGAGTCTTATTAAAGCCTAGTTTTAAATGGCCACAAAAAGAATTTAAAACAAAATAAAAATGGTTCTCGATATACAAATTGTGGTACAATGCCATGGAATCCACTAAAAAGAATGAGATGGGACTATACCAATGGAATTGGAGGGATCATCCCTATTACTTGGTTATTCTGTATTTATTGTAAGAAATGTATGTAAGTATAAGAAAAACAAGATGTAGGGAAATGCATATAATATAGTCATATAAAACAATGAAGTAAAAATATATATGCCAGTATTCGCAAAGTATTAAGTATGCATGGAGCTGGAGAATGACATGAAATTTAAACACTACAATTTTACTTATTTATTTGCAGTTTTTGGCTGGGTTTGAACCTGCCACCTCTGGCATATGGGGCCGGCGCCCTACTCCTTTGAGCCACAGGTGCCACCCTAAACACCACAATTTTAATAATTTTGGTGAGGGCTGAGAGAATTTCACAGAGATATTATGATCCAAAATGAACAGGGAGGTAAGACCAAAAAAATTAAAATTATGCAAGAAACGACTCCATGTTTGTGAAATGGCAGAGTCTGAGTGTCTCCCAAATGCTGACATTGGTTATCACAGGGCTGGGTGTTTAGATGAACTCTGCTTTTTCCTGGTTCTTTTATTTGAGAGTTTTACAATGTTACACCGTGAGATACTCAGAAAGTAGATGGCTTCAGGCAGCCAAGAGGGGTGGATCAAGTTGCATTCAAAGCAAGGAAGGAAATACTAAAGAGCCGGGAAATGGGCAAACTAGAGAAAAAAAATTTGTGGAAGATCAGTCATATTGATCGATTTAGGTAGAAATAAAAGGAAAAAACACATATTAGTGATATCAGGAATAAAAGAGGAGACTGCAGTAAACATCACAGACAGGATGGTGCCTGTGGCTCAAAGGAGTAGAGCGCTGAACCCATATGCCAGTGGTGACAGGTTCAAACCCAGCCCTGGCCAAAAACCGCAAAAAAAAAATCACCAACATAACAGGGGCAGGGACAGTGTGAGCAGCCTCATGACAAGGGTCCAACAATAAATTCTGTGAAACACACAAATCATCAACCTAAGGAGAAATAAAATTTTAAATGCAAAAAGATACAAAAAGGTAAAAAAAAAAAAAAAATTATTTAATAAGTTAAAGCCTTCCTACAAAGCCTTTCTGCAAAATGCCAGACCCAGAGGCCCTTGGTGGTAAATTCTATCAAACCTTTAAGAAAGTAAATAGAGGGCGAAAGGCCCTTCCTAACTCATTTTTATGAGGCCAATTTCACCCTGAGATTAAAGCCAGATGTGTCATCACAAGAAAAAACTACAGAGTATATTCTGAGCGAACATAGATGCAAAAGTTTAGCCAAATATTAGTGAATTTAATTCAGCAATATAGAAAAGGAGAGAAAAAAAGATAATACACCATTTGCCAATATCAGTAATAACAACAATAAGCCCTCTGCACACTGGAACCAGAGGCACCCCATCACCCTGTTGCCACGTACCTGGGCAGCCCACAGCCACCATGCTCCATGAGGACGAGCTGAGTACTTTCCTCTGAAGACCAGAAGCCTGGCATGAAAGCCCCTCTCGCCAGCCCCAGGGAGACATCACTGGGGGAGAGCGGGGATCTGGCCATTCCAATCAGCCAAGAAAGAGAAACTAAAGGCCAACAGATTAGAAATAAAAAAAGAAAATTGTCTTTATTTGTAGATGGCTGTACTGTAGATGTAAGAAATTACACAGACTCTCTAAGGCGGTGGGTCTCAACCTAATGCCTCCTAATGCCACGACCCTTTAATACAGTTCTTCATGTTGTGGTGACCCCCCAACCATAAAATTATTTTTGGTAATAAAATAAAGTTATTCAGTTACTTCAAAACTGTCATTTTGCTACTGTTATGAATCATAATGTAAATATCTGATATGCAGGATATATTTTCATTGTTACAAAGGGGTTGCAACCCACAGGTTGAGAACTGTTGCTCTAAGGAAAATTGGCCAAAATAAGTGAGCTCAGCAAGGTTTCAAGGTGTGTGGTCAATATACAAAAATAAACTGCCTTTCTATATGCAACAATTAAAGTTTAAAAAAAAAAGTAAATGCTATTTACAAGAGTATCCAAAAATCTGAAAAACTCAGAGATGATCTAGTATGAGACCTGCCTTCTGGAAGTTCCAAGAAGTCACTGAGAAGATGAAGAACAGAATAAGTGGAAAGCTGTGTCACATCCAAGGGCCGGGAGGTCAACACAAGAATGGCAATTCTGTGTCACATCCAAGGGCCGGGAGGTTAACACAAGAATGGCAATTCTGCTCGAATTGATGGACAGATTCAGTGCAATCCCAATCAAAATCTAAAATACAAAGAAATGCAAAGAACCTATTTTACAAAAGAACTTATACTCCCTGGTTTCAAAACTTACTATAAACCTATTATTTAAGAGCCACAGCAGTATGGTGAGGATGTAAGAATAGACAAAGAGATCAAAAGATCCAGAAATAGATCACACTTATATGGTCAATTGATTTTCAACAAAGAGGCCAGCTAATTCAACAGGGAAAGAAAAGACTTCCCAAGAAATGATGCTGAAATACCTGGATAACTGACCTTACCTCACCCCATAAAAATTAATTTGAAATGAATCTTAGACCTAAACCTAACACTGAAATCATAACTCTTCCAGAAAAAAACATAAGAAAAAATCATTATGATCTTTAGTCAGGCAAAGAAGGTGTAATAGACACAGAAAGGCTATATCTTAAAAGGAAAAAGTTGATAAATTAGAATTCAAAATCATAATCTTTTGCTTATCAAAAGACATTGCTAAGAAAACAAAACAGCCATATATTAGGAGAAATTATTCTCAATACACATATTTGATATATGAACTCTGCTTTCTCCTGGTTCTTTTATTTGAGATAGCTAGAATTTTAAAATAACACAATTTAATAGTGAGGAGATAACCCTAAAAATAAATGAAAAAAGATCTGAGCAGATGTATCACCAAAGAAGTGATTGCAAGTGGCCAATGAGTACATGGCCGGGTCTTCAGCATCACTGGGCCTTAGGTAAGAGCATTAAAACTACAATGGGATACTACTACACACCATTAAAATGGCAAAGAGAAAAAAGACATCCGGCCTGGCACTGTGGTTCACACCAGCAATCCCAGCATTCTGGGATGCTAAGGCAGGAGGATTGCTTGAAGCCAGGAGTTTGAGACCAGCCTGAGCTAAAGCATTCCTGGGAACGAAGGAAAAAAGAAAAATTAGCAGGGCCTTGTGGTGCATCTGTAGTCTGAGCTCCTCAGGAGGCTGAGGCAGGAGGATCACTTGAACCCAGGAGTTTGAGGTTGCTGTGAGCTATGATGACACCACTGCACTCTATCCTGGGCAAGGGAATGAGACTCCACCTCAAAAAAAAAGAAAAAAAAAAGAGTGTCATAAAACACATGACATTCAGCATAAATGCCAGTCTGTCCTCGTTACTCTTTTGTGCCCACACTGATGGAGCACCTAGCGATTCAGCCCCCAGAAACACTGGCATCATCTCACACTCTGATCTCATCCAAGCTGGCCTGGTGCCTGATTAATGAGTTGTGATATCATAGTTTGTGAGGACGCATACTTAAGCAGGGAGAAGGCATTGGGCAATGTTAAAGTCAATGCAAAGACAAAAATAAATGAATTCTAAAGAGCACAGAAGGAAAAATATCTTAGGTATAATGATTTTTTCATAAAAACATTCCAGAATTCCTTAATACTTATATATTAACATTCCAGTTGATGATGAAAGTTCTGTTTACAGCCATCCCCAATCTTGGAGAATAAAATGAAGAAGATGCTAGCCAAAATATAACATTTCCTACTAAAGGTGATTTTTGCCCCTTGAAAAACAGGACCAAAGTGATGTCTGAGTCACGGGCACACAGACCCTAACCCCATGCACCCACATTGCCCATGCACGCCCCCCACGGCACATGCACTCCCACCACAGCCCATGCACTCCCACCACGGCACACTCCCAGCCTTGCCACAGCACATCCCGTGCCTCTGCTTTCCTGAAGCACCAACCACCAACCTCCCCTAAGCTCACTCCAACTTCAAGTTTTGGCCACACTGCCCTCCCCCTGGGCCACTGAGGCTCTATCCTCAGCATCCCCACATCCCAGCAGCAGTGATATCATTGTCACATCTGGCTTATCTGTCTTCTCCTAGACACAGGCAGTTCTGTAATTTACTCTGAGATCCCTAGGACTCATGGCCTCCTAAGCACACAGACTGTAGGTAATCCTCAAATGTTAAATCAACACCTAGAATAAGAATGATCCACGTGTCGGAGGAAAACCCAAATGCAGGGAGTCCCCTGGGCATTTCTGCACAGTGCCAGGGCACAAGGGTGGGAGAAGGTGGACAGGGACCTGCAGGAGCTTCCCTTGGCCAAGGCTGCAGCACAGGGTAGGGGGAGAGGGAGCACCTTGCTCCCTCCCCAACTCTTGGGCCCCAGGCTCCAGGGTCTCTCGGGAAGCTACAAGTGAGGGGTGACATGAAAACCAGAACATGGGGTGCCAGCCGGGTGTCAGAGGGTCCACAGTGAGGAGGAAGGGCAGGTAGGAGGCACTGTGTGAGCCCGGGACAGGCATCTGGGGGCTGGGCCTGGGCACCTGCTCATCCATAAAAGGATCTAAGTGGGAAGTTACTGCAAAATCAGACATACTTTCTCTGATGATTTTTCTAAATTGAGTAAAGAAAGATATTAAATCCAATTTATAATATAATAAATTCTCCAAATTTGAAAACCTACTTTATATTCTACAGAGAAGACTCAGGCTGGGGGACTCTTACCTTAACGCTAGTGTGCTCCGACAGATTGCTTTTGCCCATGAATACCTCATTTTATAGTCCCATTTTTCTAAGTGATATCCTGAACTAAGGAATAATTTAGATAATAAATCCATTTCAATTACTGTCCATTAGAAGACAGGAAAACATTAAGCCCAGCCCAGGCTTATGGAAATTAAGGGCCATCCTCTCAGATGAAGCTAACTCAACACACTGTGGGTGACGTGCTCCTCTCTAGCTCAGCCCCTTCTTATGGAAAGAGCGCTCCATGTTCAAACAACATGTTTCTCTCCACGCTTATGAAGGACAGAACCAATTTGCCTTTGAATCTTCCTAAAGCAAAATCAGGCTCCTGGACCAGAAGAGATGACCCTGGGGCCATCGCTGTCCTGCCTCCCTGCCCTGCCCCAACTCCCATCTTTTGATGTCCTTTCCTTGACTGTTCTGCAGCTTTTTCTACATCTCCAAATAGACACAGACAACAACCATCTTTTGGGGCTGGGAGACCCAATTTCACATCCTCCTGAGAATCCGACTGGCTTGGCCCAGTTGGGGGCCACCTGGCACTATCAATTGTGGGGAGGATGACCGGGTCACCCAGGGCAAACACACCCATCAGACCAGTTCACAGACAAGACAGGCAGCTCAAGGGCCAGGCAACTACCCCACAAAGACCTCTCCCAGTAATCTCCCCTAACACCTTCCAGGAAAAGACATTTTGAACTACAGGTGGTCCCCAACTTGGGACGGTGCAACTTAAGAGTTTTTTAGCTTTATGATGGTAAAAAAGAGAATACTTTCATGCAGCTTGGTGCTTTCACCCTGTGCAGCAGCTGCGGCCCCAGTCACAGGGCAAACCATCTGTCTCTACACAGGCTGTGCTGCCAGTGGACTGGGCCACTGCAGGCTCTTGTGGGTGTCTGAGCATCTTGAAGGCAGGTTGGTCCAACCTCCAGTGTTCCATGGTTGGGTATTCTCGATGCATTTTTTAACTTATATTTTCAACTTAACTAGAGGTTTATGGAGAGAGATCAGTGAAGGTGTGTGTGTGATGATTTGTGCTAATGATTACCAGGAGGCAGGAGAGGGACTCACTAGCATACATGTATCTGAACTATCCTGTGTCAGCAGTGAGGTCACGGGACAGGCCACCTGATTCTGTCTTCTGTGAAGCTCCTATCATCACTCACGTCCTGGAGGAGTAAATAATTAAACAGCAAGGATTTGGTTCTTCATCATTCACACTCGTAGTAATTATGGGAGATTCATCACAAATTTAGTAATTCCAAGGGGTTTTCAAGAAAACTGATCAGAACTCAAAAGAAAGAATTGGTGAAGTTGGTTAAAATATGCTTGTCTGTCCTTCTATGCTGGGAGAACAGAGACTCACGGGCTCCCCAAACGCCACTGCTCTCTCTGTTGTTGGCTCTCATGCTCTGAAAACTAGGCCTGCTTCACGGGCCACCTGTGATTTCTGCAAGGCTTCCAGGCAATCTGTGGGTTCAACTCAAATTGCCCTGGAGGTATGAAAAGGAGGAAATGTAAGTGGGATTGATGGGGTATCCCCATGAGAATGATGGGGATAAAATGATACTATCTGAGCCACAAATGGTTAAGAAGCTGGGATATAGTTAACCTGTTGAGGTGCAGAGTTTCAGGGTGATCCTCCAACCCATGTCTATATAGACAGGATTCAATCAGAAAACATACATGATAAAGTGATATTTTTTTCTTCTGAGTAGATACCCAGTAGTGGGATTGCTGGGTCAAATGAAGATATAATTTGAGGTCTTTGAGAATTCGCCATACTTCTTTCCAAAGAGGCTGTATTAGTTTGTAGTTCCACCAAGAGTGTAAGACCGTTGCCCTCTCTCCACATCCTTACCAGCATCAGCAGCTTTGGGACTTTGTGATGTTGGCTAATCTTCCTGGGTTTAGGTGATATCTCAGGGTGGTTTTGATTTGCATTTCTCTAATGACTAGAGATGATAAGCATTTTTTCATGTTTGTTAGCTATTTTTCTGTCTTCTCTAGCGGTTCTATTCATGTCTCTTGCCCAGTGATACATGGGATTATCTGCTTTTTTGGCTGATTAATTTGAGTTCTCTATAGATCCTGGTTATCAAGCCTTTGTCTGACTGGTAATATGCAAGGATCTTTTCCCATTCTGAAGGTTGTCTGTTTGCTTTGGTTGTCCCAGTTCAATTTACAATCACCAAGATGTAGAAACAACCTAAATGCCCACCACCCTACGAATGGATTAACAAATTGTGGTCCATGCACACCATGGAATACTATTCAGCCATAAAAAAGATTGTGACTTCACATCTTTTGTGATATACTGGATGGAGTTCTTCTTAGTAAAGTATCACAAGAATGGAAAAGCAAGTATCCAATGTACTCAATACTAATATGAAGCCAGTAGCCATCTAATGCAGGCCGCATAGTAGAAAACCTTGTTTCAATTCAAGTTGGGGAATGAGGAAGGAGCAAGGGAAGGGTTTGGGGTGCTCTCACTGAATGGGCATGGAGTGGGGGTGTTCAGCACACCTTTTGTGTGTAAGACATAGCCACAGGAGGGATGGTCCTAACACAATCAAACATTTTGACCTGGTTGTTTGTACCCTCACATTAACCTGAAATAAATTTACTTTAAAAAAAAAAAGTGTGTGTAACAAGAGACAAGGGTCTTCAGACAGAGAAAACAGAAGGAGTGAGAGGGTGTGCTTAGGGGAAAGAGAGAAAATCTGCTATAGGGAAGGGGAAGTGATTTCTCCCCCATCCCCCATCCAGACACTTCTGCCACTGAGAAGTCAGCCAGCATGGCTCCTCAGAGAGGTCTTTCAAGGGCAGATGATGTCACTGCTCCTGGTCACTGCTAGGACATGCTGCCATTACAGCATGTACCACTACCGATTAGGGTGCTGTTTTCCACTAGCATGTGAACTGAACAGTGCGTGGGACCTGAACAGTGTCATCTGACACATAGTAGGCACCAGCTGTGTGCTCGTGGAAAGGAAGGAGGCAGGAAGGACCATGGAGGGGCTGCAGGACACACGCCATCTCTCTGTTGATCTTCTTTTAATGCATCATTGAAAGAACTCAAGACTATGCCTTCCTCTTTTAGCTCACGTCCCCAAATAATAACCTGAACCAGTACTTCACTGGGTTGAACTTACTCCTGAATTCTCAAACTATCAACACATCTTGACATTTCAAGCCTCTGTAACTTTCTGTTGCCGTTTCCCCTGGAACACCATTCTCTGTCCACACAGTCGATACAAACCTCACACACCAGTAATCACTTCCTCTCCACAAAGCCTCCTCACCCACCCTGACCACCCTCTGCTCATTAAAGCCCCTCTCTGTGCCACTCTGAGAGCACTCTCACATCATCCTCATATCCCAGCTGTGTTAACTTTTTACCTATTTACTGCATGGCATGGCTATACCAAAAGCTCCCTGGGCACGGAGACCAGGCCTTGACTCCAACTTTCTGTACTCCCTGGAGTACCTGGATCAAAGAAGTTGCACAGAGCAGATACCTAGTCATTCTCCATCCACATACTCATTTATGTGAGGAGCTGGTTTCTCTCAGGAATCACAATTTTCCATGTTTTGTTACAATACTAATCTTAAAAGCCAAAATCGAGGTGAATGCAGCTAAAATGACCAGAACCATGAGTTGACATACATTATTGTCATTGGCATCACAGATGATACATTTCTTCGAGAACAGAAATGGCAAAGTCCTAACCTTCTATGGGGACATCTCAGAGCAGCTGCTGCTCCATCTTTACACCCTCCGTCCTGAATGAGGAGAGTTAGTCTGCAGATCCTGCTGAGACCACCTGTGGACTGCGGCTCTCAGAGGCTTTGTCCGGCTTTCTCCTTACCATCCCAGTTCCTGGCACACAGATATTGGCTAATCCAGCACCAGTCATTACTGAAGGACTCAATTATTTTTATTACATCACAGCAAAGCTTTCTCTAAAACCTCAGGTCATTAAATAATAATAGCTATCATTTTGTTTTTAGCATCTCTGTGTTAGGACCCATTTTACCTAATTTAAACCTTACAAGAACACTTTGAAGCAGAGACTAGAACAATGAACAGAAGAGATTGAGTAACTCTCCCAAGTTCAAAAAGCTAAGTGATACAACCGGTTTTCAAATGCAGCCTTTCTGATTTCAGATAAAATGATAAAAGCTTAAAAGAAATGATCTTCAATGGTTAACTCTCAATTAATCAGGACATTCATTTAAACATGGCACCCCAGTCCCCAAACGTGTGACCTCAAGTGAGCCGGCAGACCTGACGGAGAGCCCGGCACGTGTGAAGGGCACTGGGCAGGCCAGGACATGCCTGGCGGCCTGGGCTCCCCCTGTTAGGCCTGCTCTGCGGTTCCCCCTGGTAAGGAAGGGTTTCCTCATCTTGCCCTGATGGGTAAAGTGCCAACGGAGACATTCGATATTCACACTCAGTTGTCAAACATGATTACCTAAGAGTTACTTTTCAAAAATGATCCTTCTCCAGCCTATGTGGCTTGACAGAAGACAGGAACAAAGTCACAAAGAGAACTTTGAGAGTCACCTTGAAGCTCCAGTACACACCAGTTTGTTTCATGTCAGGTCCTGTCACTTCTAAACCCAAAATGGTCATCACAGCCACACTGGCCAAGCGTTTCCAAGTCCTGACTCTGCTCTGCCTCCCACTGAGCACCACGTGGGCCCTCCTACTCTGCATTAAGACCCCACCTGAAGTCATCCTGCTGAAGGTGTTAACTAATTAACCAACTAACTCTGCGGCCAGGTCCGTGAGTTAAACAAACAGCACAAGCGGAAGGCTGGGCTGTGCAGGCTCAGAGTCGATCAAGTGACAGGACTAGCATCAGGCTCCACCCAAAGACCCTGCCCTTTATCAGGACACACTGGATGGTCACGGGCAGGACCCGGCCTCTCTGGCTGTGAGGTCAAGTGTCCACTCCCAAAGCAGCAAAGAGGAAGTGTGGGGGCACCAGCTGCCCCCCAACCCCTCTCCCAGGAAGACTTTCTCAGTCTTAAACAAAGTGTTTTGAAGATGTAGCTTCAAGACTGTTTCCCTCCAAATCCCCCAAACCCAAGGGCTCCCCACCCAGCCTCTTCTGTACACATGTACTAGAAATTCTACAGCTTCTACTGAGCCGTCCAGAGCTATTTGTAAAGGTACTAAAATTTCCCCACACGTAAGTTTACAATATACTTCTAGTTTAGAAATCATTTGAGTAGAATCAATAGTGAAAGTCAGCATCAGAATATCATAAATGGTTCAAAAATACAAGAAAGCTGACTTTTCATGAAAAGAGCCCACTCATCACCAAAAATGAAATATATTATATATTTTAATTTACACAATCAAAACCAGTAAACTCTATGTTAACATGTAAGTAAAAATTCATCTTATTGGTATATCTTAAAGTATACTTAACTTAAAAGTGCTCACTACTGATACAGAGAGACAAAAAAATTGTGCCAGAAAAGTCATAATTAGACTAATAGCCGTGGCATCAAAAATCTTGTAATTGAAGTAGAAACTACAAGTGAGCTCTGTTGCCGTAGAATCTACAGTCTTTTCTGTGGAATTAATACTATAGAGACCCATAAAAGATTAATCAAGACGAGGAATCAATAACTTCTCAAGTGCTAATAAGGGCCCCGCGCTGCGATGTGCTGGGCAGTTTATCACGTTCAGCTGCACGGAGATTTATGGAGAATCCACGGCTGAAGCTGAAGCTGAAGCATGAGGTAATGCGGCACTTAGTAAATGAAGCCAATTAAAATTTATGCTTCATATCGTGCATTCCAAGATCTGGAAAAATCGCTTTTGATCCTCCCCATTTTCTTCAGGATAAGGAAAAAAAAGTTAGTCATGTCACCCAACCGTGTTACGAGGGAATAGCTATGAAAATCGCAATGCTGTTCGGGTGAGGCTGCTCCTGTTTCAGAGCAGGAGGCAGGAACAGGCACTAAAAATGAGATTTTTTTTTTTTATCCTCTTGTTCATCCAAGATCAAATTTTCCTGGAATTCTTTGTGAAAGTTATATAAAATACCTTTTAGGATCAGTTAGGTCTCTACTCTCAATCAAGCTGATGGATCTCCAGGCCATGTGAGCAGAGGAGTTAATGGGTAGTTAATAGTTCATAAATTGTAGGTCTTGGCCTGTAGGTTACGTCACTGAGCTTTACAATGTGGTATGTTATTAATTAAAAGCATCAAATTATATGTTTAGTAAATTAATCTTTAAAGCAATATTATAATCACAAGAATGTCTAATCAAATAGATGGGCCACAATAAACATTTCCATGAACCTGGCCACACAAGGTAACTGTGAGTAACGGCAAACAAGCAGGTCCTGGTGGGGTCAAGTCTTCCTCGGAAGGTGAGAGGGTGCATCCGAGGTACACTGAGGCTGCAGAGCACACACATCAACCGATCACAGGGTAAACTGAAGACTGCTGGAACCAAGGACCAAGGTGTACCACGAAAATATACGAAAAATGTAAAAAAGGCAAATTTTCTTAATAAAAAATAAACCTCACCACCACCCCAAAGTGGCAAATAATACTTGTTAACTGATAGTGTGATTAATGGTTAAAAATAAGTAAAGGATGCCCAGAGAAAATTCTGATATTTGTAATGTCATCTGGTCCAATTATATTGGGAATTTTAAAAACATTCAGTAAAGAGTGTTAAATAATGAGATAGATAAACCTCATTTAATAGAGGTGCTGCCATGACTGACCCCCACACACCGAGGCAGACTCCCACACGGCCTCCGCCTTGAGCCATTGTCCACATTTGTTCAAAATGTCCTGCACAAGCCCATCTGCACCGGCAGTTTCAGTGACATCAAGTCTCTTCCAGCAGGGTTTATTTTCACGTGGGACTGGCCTGAAACTACACAGAGGTAAGGGGAGGAATGTGGCTTAAGAACAAAAGTCCCCTGCGCCCTCCAGTAACAGAAGAGCTCACACCACACAGGTTCAAACAGTAAGAAAATGCACCGCACAACCTGTAGCTCAGTGGGTAAGGCACTGGCCATTTACACCCAGGGTGGTGGGTTAGAACTGGGGCCAGCTAAACAAGGACAACTGCAACAAAAACTTAGAATTGCTTAAGCCCAGAGAATTTGAGGTTGCTGTGAGCTATGACGCCACACACTCTACCAAGGGCGACACAGTGAGACTCTGTCTCAAAAAAAAAAAAAAAAGAAAGAAAGAAAATGCATTGCACCACAAAAGACCTAGTCCAGAGTCGATAGCGGACCACAGATCAGTGGTAAGACAGGATTGATTCACAGAAACAAATAATACAAAACCAAAGCTCCTGACAGAGAGAACCCAGGCGGGGAATAAGCTCCCTCCTTCCTTTCCCAAGTCTGTGCCTGGGCCCTCTGCTCAGGGGTACATAGAAGTGCAGAGGGGGTTGCCAGAACACAAAGTCTACTTTAGGGCGAAGGTGTTCTGAAGTCACAGTCAGCTGGACCTTTGGCAGCAGGGAGCCTGAACGCTCACGAAATTGACCAGCCCAGGGGAAAAGGTGGAGCTTCCCCTTCCTGCATGGGAGGGAGACACCAAGGTGCCAGTGGCCCCCCACCCCCAACTGTCTGGCCCCTCAGGCTACTGGAGCCTCCCAGGGACCCCCTGTCTGGTTGCGCCGGCTGTCCCTGCACTACCACCACCAGCTAAGGCAGCAGGTCTTGGCACCACCTGTCCTGTATCAGAGTCACCTGGGTCTGCAAGCTGATGAGCAGCCCCACCGCAAAATTGGGTCACATTCTCATTCCTAAATCCGTCAGTGCAAAGGCTTCTTGGGTCACCTTAGGACAGCATGACCCACACCCACGAGGGCTCCAGACTCGAGTTTCTGCAAAGCTGACAAGTGAGGGCTGAGACTGACAGAGCTCGGAGCACAGGGCCTATGGTCAGAGCTCACGGGTAATCCATAATTCTCTGTCATAGCCCAGTGCATTGAGTGCACGCGCTCACCTAGCAAGACCTGGCTGAACAGTTTAATTACATCAGACACTGTGAGGAACTATTAAGTTATAGTTCAAGGCCACAGCCTCCTAATCATGGGATAATTACCTTTGTTGTATAAATCACATCATTTTGATGAAATACAAAATTTACATGGCAAACAAACATCTAATTACATGGCAAGTTCAGTGTAATTATTAAGTAATCTACCAGATATAAAATCACTTCTCCCTGTGGTTGTTATGATCAGTCTTGATATTGCCAAAATTTTCACAACTTCTTATATCTCATAAAAGAAACAATTCTAAAATAGCGCAAAGCATTCAAAGAAAACAGATTTTTCTACTTGCTTACTTTTTAATTTTTCTTTATAAAAATGAACCCTGGGTCTTTTCACAAGGGTTCAATTCAAGGCACTTCAGAATAAAAGAAAACGACAAAAAGACAAATGAGAAATAACACAATGTAGGGAAAACAAAAGAACGTAAAAAAAAAAAAAGAAAAACCAGAAATAAACAAAATCTTCCCAGATATCACATCTCTCAATTTTTTTTAAAAAAATTCTAAAACCCAAAGACACAGTAATAAACAGGAGACGTGAGGACTCCATTAAAGAATGGCTGCTAATGTTTTCAGATTTCAGTATGCAAAGATGTTTCCATTCCCATCTCAAGGAAGCATATGTCACAAGCCTCTTTTATCATAATTATTTACAAAGAAAAGCTAAAAGTTCACTATTTCTACATGTTATAAGGAGGCAAATACGTACCCCTTTCATCATGGACTTATTCTTCCAGAAAGTAAGAATAAAACAGGTTTTTCTTTTGTTTGTTTTTTGTTTTTTTTGAGACAGAGTTTTACTATGTCACCCTAGGTAGAATGCTGTGGCATAACAGCTCACAGCAACCTCCAGCTCTTGGGGTTAAGCGATTCTCTTGCCTCAGCCTCCCAAGCAGCTGTGACTACAGGCACCCACCACAACACCCGGCTATTTTGTTGTTGTTGTTGTTGCAGTTGTCACTGTTGCTTTAGCAGGCTTGGGCCAGGTTCAAACTTGCCACCCTCAGTGTATGTGGCTGGCACCCTACCCACTGAGCTACAGGTGCTGCCAGAATAAAATGGTTTTATAAAAAAAAAGCTATATGACCAGTTGCTGGCACCAATGCCCATTTGGACAAATAAAATGTTAAAATCAATAAATCTGCTCAGAATGATTGCCTGTTTATGCTCCATTATGTTGTAAATACTTCTTTAATTCTTGGTCACTTTTTCCAAAATTACTTTCTATTATTACTTCTTTAACTTTATGAATATTATATATATACTAGTTTCCAAGACTTTGGATTCTGAAAGTTTTCGATCTTTGCCACACACTTGAAAGCCTTGATTCATGGTCTTTTCCATGACCCCAGAGGCTCGCTGTCCACAGAAGAGTAAGAGTCCTGTCCCACGAAGACGGAGAAAACAGAAGCCCACACAGCCGTCTGTCCAGAACCAGGAGAGGAGGAGCAAGAGGGCCGGGTCAGCCAACCCAGAGGCTGAGGAGGAGGAGGAGGGGCGCCATGCAGAGTCACCTCTGCAAAAGCACGGCTGGAATCTGGATGGCTGGTTAGCTGTAACGCTCACTCACGTGAGACAACCCCTTAGCTTCATTTTATTTCGCCCCTCTTAGTGTATCATCTTTGTCTCAGGACCCTGTTATGAGGCTTCATTATTAGTTCTCTTTGTATGCACTAGTAATAATCTAATAACAACCATACTCTAAACACTCTAAAGATGAAAACATCAACAGCATACATGTTTTAGCTTTAAACAGCATAACAGCTTCCTCCATTTTTTCTTCTTGGAATATTCTGGAAGGTCCATAGCTAACCCTAAAATAATGCATGCCTATATCTCTCTTCAGTTCCTTTAGATCAGCGGTTCTCAACCTGTGGGTAGCGACCCACAGGAACTGTATTAAAGGGTTGCAGCATTAGGAAGGTTGAGAACCACTGCTTTAGATGTTTCTGCCTGCTTGTCCTTACCACGCCTTTAACAAAGGGTAGACAGTGGTGACTTATGCTGAGATGAGGAAGACTGGTGTCATCACACACTGAGATGGAGGGAAGCCAGTAATCGGGGTGGAGATGTGATCAATTAGAGATCCCTTTGAGACAAGTAAGTGTAAGTGACCCCGAGACAGATGGACATACAACCCTGGAACCCTGGGGGGAGGTGGGAGTTGTAAGTACACAGCATGTGAACCCACAGGGGTCAAAGTCACCTGGAAGAGAAAGAGAAAAGCTGAGGTCTCAGCCCCAAGTCCAGAGAACTACAAATCAGAGGTCTAGTCATGGTACGGGGACCCTCAAAGGAAACACAGAAGAAACAGTCAGGAAGTTAGGAGACCCAGAGGTGTGGGCTGCAGTGGCCCAGAGACTGGGTGTGCCCTGAGCAGGGGTGGGGAAAGACCTGACCTGGACACAAAACAGGAGCCATGATTCAGAGTGCACGGGACTAGAAGAGATTACCCTACTACCTTAAAGTGACTGTAAGACCAGCCTGAGATGTCCTCAGCAAGTGAGACAAGCCGACAGAGATGACAGTGGCTGGAGGTGGTGGAGCTGATTCCCAGGGAGGGCAGACAGGAGACAAAGACAGCAGCCCCCTGCAGTGTTGCCAAGGACCCAGAGAGCAGGGCCCTATCAGCAGTGTCCAGCAAGTACCATGCACAGAGTGCCCTGAATCTGAGAGACAGAAATGGCCAGACTGAGGTACAGAAGGGGACTGAGCTCCTTGGAAATGCTGTGCTCCCTGCCACAATGAACTCAAGATAAAAAGTAATAAAAGCAAAAATGCCCTTTAGGCAACAGTATCTACCATGGCCAAAATATGGATATCCAGACGACCATCAACACAGGGGTGGATGAGCAGTGAGCTGTATTCAAAATGTGGATAACCAGACGCCCATCAGATGGGTGGATGAGCAGTGCACTGTATTCACACCATGAAGTATCATTCAAAATAAAAAGTGATGATGTGCTGATCCAGTGATGAACCTTAAAGACACTGTATCCAGGGAGGAGCGTCACCAGGCCATGCTCTGCAGGCAGATGGTTCCACCTGTGACATGTGGTCTCCCAGAGGCCGGGGGAGGTAGGGGGTGATGGGTGGAGGAGGGTAACAGATTTCCTTTGGGGGTGACAAAAATGTTTTGAAACTAGAGAGGGTGGTTATGCCTCTCTGTGAATGTTCTAAATGGCAGTAAGTGCTTTAAAAATCCTTTAAAATGAGGCCGGGCACAGTGGCTCACACCTGTAATCCCAGCACCTTGGGAGGCTGAGGCAAGTGGATTGCCTGAGCTCAGGAGTTTGCAATCAGCCTCAGCAAGAGCAAGACCCCATCTCTAAAAAAACTAGCTAGACATTGTGGTGGGTGCCTGTAAGTCCCAGCTATTCAGGAGGCTGAGGCAAGAGGATTGCTTGAGCCCAAGAGTTTGAGGTTGCTATGAGGTGTGACACTACAGCAATCTACCAAGGGTGACAAAATGAATCTGTCTCAAAAAAAAAAAAGCTTTAAAATGGTTTTGTGTCATGTGAATTTTACTTTAGTAAATTTTTACTTCATAGAAAATTATTCCCTTTAAGTCTTAAAAAAATAAATTCACAAAATGCAACATGAAGGGGAAAACAAAAAGACAGAAAAAGACAGAGTCGCTTTCTACCTTTGTGCTGCTGTAAATCGTGTCAGCCACAAGAGCTGGCTAAGGGCTCCCGCTCAAACCAGCAGCCTGGAGCCTTCTCTGCCTCCTCACACGGTGAGCAAACCCTTGCAGCCTCACTGTCCGCCTCCTATGGCTCCAAGAGAGTTGCAGCCATTTGTCCCTGTAATTCTGTGTTCTTTACCTGTCCCCCCAAATGTTTCTAGACTGCCCAGCCTTGAGAGTGTGGCTGTTTGGGCACCAAGGGTCAGTCTCCACTTGAGAGGCCAGCACCAGCCACTAAGTAAATGTCCTTTTCCCAGAACAGGAAAGATTCCAAGATTCCTGAGGTGCCAGTCAGACCAGAATGGAAGGCATTTTGGGTTAATGAAACTCATGGTTCCTTCTGCTTTAATTTCTTGCTTATCTAAGCAGAAGAAAGGCTCCTGCTTCCCCGGCACTAGAACAGCACCGCCCCAAGGGGACAGCACCAATGACACAACCCTCTCAGTAAATTCATAAATCCCAACTCTGATAACAAACAAAAAGGTGTTCACCAAAGCCTGGTCCCCCAGATAGGAAAGGATTGAGCTTCAAACCAAGCCCAGGCCCTGACCAGGTCCAGAGACTACCCTGCGCATGTGGCTTCCCCTCCCCTGGAGCTTCTGCGACACATGCCCACCTCGTCCCCTTGTCCCCGTCAGGCTCCTTGCTCACTCCTCACTCGCTCCTCCAGGGCTGCACAGTGCCTGTCACCTCCTGTTTCTCATCTACATGTCATTTTCCTTCTGAACACTATCTGTCTTCTCCCTGGACTGTAAGCTCCCTGGGGGCAGAACACAGGTGTTCACCGATTCCACCCCCCAGGCTCAGGACGGGCATGTGGTGGGGGCATAGTGGGGTGGAGACGGCACTGGCATGAGAGGCTCGGGAAGGGTCACCCAGGGTGCAGCAAGGTGTGGGTCGGACGGGGAGCAGCATCCCCGGGAGGAAGCAGTTCAATATAGCTGAAGTGAAGAGCAATCCACGCGTGTCTCTAAATTGTGCTTTATGTCGTGGAGACACGCAGCACTGGGGATTGATTTCAAACGCATTTGTGAGTGGAGGAAGCCAGAGCCACCAAGCTACACAGTGCCATCACATCGAGCCAACACGTCCTGAGGCGCTATGCCACCTGCTGTCACATCCCATGGTCACGTCCATGCTAGGCCACACTGCCACGTCCAGAGGCTACTCTGTGCTGTCATGGGTGTGAGTCTGGGACCAGGAGGCAAAACCACCTATGAAGACAGATTCAGGAGCACCTGAGTAGGATGAGGGTGGCTGAGGAGTGAGGGCTGTCAGGGACCAGCATGGGATGGACACAGCATGCTGTATCTCACCGGAGGCCACACGCAGACAGACGCGTGTTAGAACTCAGTTGAGTGCTTGAGATCTCCAAATGTCGTGGAAGCAACATGACCTCAGTTGCATGTGCCTGTAAGTCTCTGCACCTGCTGTATGGATACTGGAGTTTCAGGTCCTTGGTCTCAGTGATTGGAAGAATCAATCAACAGATCATAGGATCAGTGGTAAGTCAAGATTTATTCAAAGAAACAAAAATTACAAATACTAAAAACCAAACCTCCTGGCAGAGAAAACCCTGGAAGGGAACAAACTCTCCTGCTCCCCTAGAGGTCTGTCCTGGGGCGCTCTGCTCAGGGGGTGTTTTGCTGGAAGTCAATGTTGACTCTTAGAGCGTGGGTCCTTGTTAGTTACAGGCAGCTGTCCAATGAGCTCTCAGGCCTTGGAAACTTACATGAAGTTCACCAGTCAGGAGTGAGCAGTGGAGGAGACAGCAAGGCCCATCCATGAAATTGACCAGTCAGAAGTGCACAGCGGAGACAACCAGGCGCCAGTGTCTCCCCCATAGGTATGGGCCGATATCAAGCTGGTTCCTCCATCCCCTGCAACATAAACACCTCCAGGGCTAAGGTGGCAGGTCGTGGTGCCATCTTGTCCTGCACCAGTGTGACTCGTTGGTCTCCAAATCTCAGACTGTCCACCTGCCACGTTCCAGAAGGTGTCAGATGAAGGAGGCTGGGTACTGGGGTCAGGAGCTGCACCCTAGTTCCAACCAGGTTTCTAACTTCAGTGCCTTATTTCTTTGTCCTGTAACTGTGGACAAGTCACTTAACTGCTCCGTGCCATGTCCTTATGTTCTGCGTAGAGATGACAATGCTGGCCTGCCACTTCACAGCGCTGAACTTGTACCCCCTGGCAGCAGCTGCCAGCAGACAGGCCTCCAAGTCCATCCTCCTTAATAAGGTCATCTTGTGGTCTTTGTCTTAAAGAACTAAAGCCCTTGGACAGAGTCCAAGACAGACAAGCCTTCACTAAACTGTCCCCTTTGGTGACTGTCACTATAGAGAGAGCTGCCAACATGGTCATAACACCAAATTGGGTCAGTAGGAGCAGCTGTCTGCATCACCTCCCTCACCAAAGATGACCTGTGAGAAGAGGGGACTTAGGACAAAAAAGACTTCATGTCTCTCCAAATGACAGTGACAGTCAGAAGGACTTTCTACATGTCCCGACAGGCCAAGTCTTGGTGATGTCATGTCCCACCTCAGTGGCTCCTCCGAGACTCTGACGATGTCTCTCACCCAGGCCTGATTTGTTTTCCTTTAGGACATCTTCCGGGGAGTACGAATCAGCTCTGGGCCTCTTCTCCTACCAACATGGTTATCACCTGACAGCTTGCTGGGGCTGACCCTGATGCAGCAACCTGCACGGAAAAACTGCGGCTGTCAAGGGTCTGCACTCATGACATACCCCCAGCACTGGTGCCCTGCAGTCCCTCAGTGTCCTTGAGGGCAGCTCTGTGTGCCAAACAGCACTGGTGCAGCTTTGGTCCTGGCCAGTCCACTGACCACTTGTCACGCCCTGTGCAGTGAGCCAGCAGCCACAGCTCATCTGTGGTGACAACAGCGTGCACATACAGCACTCAGTGTGGCGCTAGAACCTGCGTCCTGTCACTGAGGGGCAGACAGTGCCCAGGGCTAAGGACACCTGAGCAACTGGCTGCAGCAGGTTGGTGCTCCAGGAACTGCCAGGTGTCAGGGAGGTTTTGCACCCCAGGCTTCAGAGGGTGTCTAGGTCACAAGGTTGCTGGTAACCTCGGAGCACGTGCATCACACATCTGCTACCAGAAGAGGTGCTGTGGCCTTTGTGAGTGGTCCTTGACACCAGAGTGACTCAATGCAACAGTGCTTCAGGTCCCAGAGGGTACAATGATGAGTGACACAAAAGCAGACAAGCAGGGGCCCAGGCCAGGCACATAGATGGCACCGGGGACGTTCAGAGCAACAGGCAGCATAGGCCTGTAGTGCATGGCTGTCAAAGAGATGGTAAGGGTTTTAAGAAAAGGAAAGATAGCCCAGTTTTCCTGGGGGGGCACTGTGCCCGCAGGGTAGGATAGGCCATGAGGGAGCAGCCTGGGCAGCTGCCACAGATGTGGTGACAGACCGAGGCCGTAAGGACAAGAGGCCAACTCCAGAGAGGTTTTGGCAAGTTCAGAGGTGAGTCTGTGTGATGAGAAGAGAAAGCAAGTCGGGGAACCTCCTGCCTTCCTGAGGGAGCACCTGAGGGGTAGGGCCCCCGCCCAGCCGAAAATGGACTCCTAGGAGTCAAAGGGCCTTTAAGTTTCTTCTTATTCAAATAAAAGACATTTACTTGTCCTAAATTAATCAAAACAATAAACATCTTTCTTAAGATTTTTTTCAGTTTTATAGCAAACATACAGTACAGAGTTATTAACTATAGTCACCATGTTATACAGTAGATCGCTTGGATTTATTCCTCCTATCTAACGGAAATTTTGTATCTTTTGGCTAACACTTCCCAGCCAGCCACCGGTAACCACGGTTCTCCTCTCCAAAGGGCCTTCAAACCCCCTCACCCCTCCCACCCCCCAGGGCAAAGATAAGCAGAGGCAGGTGGCTCCAGGCAGACACCCCCCTAGACATATAGATTCTGGAGACCTCGGCATTTATTAACATCAAGGTTACGGAATAACGAACAAGGGGGTGCATGAGAGAAAAGGGAGGAAAGTCCAGAACAAAACCCTTCAGGGAGCTTAACAAAGACACAGAGACCACACACAACAAATCTGCTGTTTGCCCGGAGCCCTTTTCAGAAAAGGGACCCCTGTCCCAGAAGACCCAGAGCACCAAGAGGACCAAGGACAGAAGCTGCAGGTGTGGCTGTGGAGTGGCGGCTGTGCAGGAAGGCAGGGCAGAAGCTGCAGGTGTGGGCTGTGGGGTGGCGGCTGTGCAGGAAGGCAGGGCCCAGAGGGCAGGCGCCAGGTGCTGCAGGTAGGACCTGGTCTCAGAGGAGGGAGCCCAGGACAGATACGGTAGAAAATCAAAAAGTGAGGGAAAAATTAAGACTCAATTAAATGTTGGTATTACCACACCCACCAGTGGCTGAGACAAAGGTAGCCCGTTCTCTGTTGTTATATTAACACTGACATCTCTAACCAGTTTTGTAATTCTGTATTCTAATTGTAAAGTTGTGTAATAATTCTGGCATTTTTTATTTGTAGGAATGGAGTATTTTCACGCACACTTCTTGAATATGGTTCATTGGTATTTTGTGGTTGTCCTGACTATACTACAAACCCTGTTTTGTTCTCACCCCATCAGCAGCGGGACGTGGAGCTGTACGAACACCCACATGTGTGGATCATTCCCAGAAGTGCTCAGATCAGGCCTACTGATGACCACTGAAAGCTGGACGCTTGATGTATTTATATACCTGCATGGATATTCCATTCAGTGATCTCTGTAGATCACTGAAAATTTGTTTAATGTTTTTTAAAAATTATAAAGCCTACATATTTTGAAGGCCTGCCAATTCTCCTGGGTTTGCCCTATTCTAACCCTGTCGTGAGGGTTTACGTGAATATTGCACATTTCCAGGATATATTATTCCAAGATAATATCAAACTTTTGTCTGAGTAACCACCATTTTCCTCTCTGCTTCTACGAATTCTATTTTTTAAGTTCTGTGTATAAGTGAGGACTCACACTATTTGTCTTCCATACCTGCATGTTTCACTTACATAATATCCTCCAGTTTTATCCATGTCATCACAAATGACAGACTTCACTCTTTTTCATGGCTGAGTTGCAGTCCATCGTGTGTGAGATAGATGCCCGTCTTCATTATCCACTCACCACGGATGGACACTGAGGCTGCTCCTCTCCTGGCTGCACGGAGGTCCCAGGCCACGGGTTTCTTAGTTCCTAACCAAGGCAGCTCCCAGCAGAATGACTTGGTTCATATGCTTTGTAGCTGTCACAGGATTTTAAAAATTCTTATTCTTACCGAATGTGCTTATTCTCACACACACACACATACAGCACACACAAACACACACATGTGTGTGTCTTGAAGCCACAACATCTAGATTCAAGCTCAGCTCTCCAATGATTTCAGCATAAGACCCTCTGGTAAGAGTCTTCTGTGATCTGCAGTTTCCCTACCTGTAGAGAATGCTAACACCAACTCCCTTCACAGAAATACTCAACTTTCTCACATCTCATAGAATCACGGTAAAAAAACAAAATAAAATGATAATACTTATGAAATACTTATGAGAGTGTACCATGCTGAGGATTGCTAATCTTAAAGGTCAAGAGGTGGAAAGGATCTTGCAAACTACCTACAGTCAGAGGCAAAAGCAGACACTCTCACCAACACCTGCCAAGTCAAGTCAGCACGTGTAGGAAAGAGGAAAAATCGAAACCTCCATTTCCTATGCTTCCCACCAGCAAACCTGGTGCAGGAAACCCAAAATGCACAGAGGCCAAATTAACATTTATGCGCTGATGCACAAATTTGAAATCAGAAACACAATTAAGTAAAGTACCATCATTTTCTTATGATTTTTCTAAACCTCCAGATCCATATTATTCCAGTTGAGAGTACTGCAGTAAAACAAACGGTAACAACAAGAGCAAACCAGTGTCGCGGGCACTCCGCGTCGCAGGCGCACTCTGCGTCACGGGCGCACCCTGCGTGGCGGGCACACTCTGCGTCACGGGCACACTCTGTGTCGAGGGCACACCCTGCGTCGCGGGCACACCCTGCGTTGAGGGCACACCCTGCGTCGAGGGGGCACCCTGCGTGGCGGGCGCACCCTGCATCGAGGGCACACCCTATGTCAAGGGCACACTCTGTGTCGAGGGCGCACTGTGCGTCAAGGGTACACTCTGTGTCGCAGGCACACTCTGTTGTGGGCGCACTCTGCGTCGCGGGCACACTCTGTGTCAAGGGTACATGCTTTGCTCCCCAGGGACATTTTTCTGAGACAACAGCAGTTACGATGATGGAACACACCACACCCCAAGAACATTCCTGACAGTGCCCAAGTGAAAATCCAGAGTCCTGGGGACAGCTCAGTACCACCAGAGGCTGCAAACCCACAGTGTGGTAGGAAAGAGCAGATTATTTCTGACCAATGTCACTTGCACTGCACCAAGAGGGGCAGCCAGACTGAGGGAGACTGGAAAGTCACCCCAGCATGAGATGGAGCCTCAGACCTGCTGGTTCTAAACCAGTACAGTCTGGGGGTCTGCTCTGTGGGTGCCTCCTGCACTGTGAGACGTACACACAAGGCCTTCCTTCATGGAGTCTGCCACACCTTGACTGCAAAGTGATTTGTTCCTTGTCCTCTCTACTACCTGAGCCCCATGGCAGCAAGGGCCATCTCTCTCTCATCCTTTGTGTCACTGCCCAGTGCCTGCTGCATGGGTCTGGGTTGACTAGATGCACAAGGGTACCATGTTTCACAGGGGCCTGGGGAGGACAGTTAAAGAATTCTGATGGACATCAGGAGCTGGCAAATCCAGCTGGCAGGATAGGACATCACAGGCAAAAGAAAATGTACAGCATAGGTTAAGCATAAGATAAACAAGGAATGACTCAGATGATAATTCCAATAGACACCCGCTTGACACACACTGCTACATCTTTGTGCAGAATGCCTTAGTGTGCAGAATCGTGTTCTGAAATGATACTCCCAGAATTGGAATGATTTGGTAGTAATTTACAGAAAAATAACACTAATGTCCTTTTTTACAAAAAAAATTTTTAAAATAACATTTGTGATAGCTAGTAAGACTTCCTTAAGTGTCATGACCTGTAGAGAATGCTTCCCACCAGCAAACCTGACCATTGGTGCAGGAAACCCAAAATGCACAGAGGCCAAATTTCCTCCAGAGGTGGAAACACTTGGTTAGGAGGGGCTGACATGATGGGAGGTTTTGTGTCATTTGAAAGTGAATTTAGCTTACTTGTAAATGTGTATCACCGAATGTAGGATAATCACTAACAAAAGAAATAATTTTTTAATTATAGAAATGTACAAAAAGCTGACAAAGTAGAGGAACTTTAAAACACTTCCTTGACCACTTAGTAACTATTACTCCAGGATCTAAGGGGCCAGAAGTTGTCCCTCCTGGGTACACAGCAAGAAAAATGCTGAGAATCTGGGCACTCTCTCGGGTCCATGGAAGACCCCCAAGTCACAGGGCAAACCTCTGCCTGAGAACTGGGGACACAAGAGCACCGGAGATCCCAGTGAGGCCGTTTCACCCACCACAGAGGGGCTGGGGGGCACATGTGGACTGGCCTGAGAACGGAAAGTTCCTGGGGCCACACATTCATTTTACTTCAGATCCAGGAACCCCACCTGGTTCTAAGCTGAAGAGCCAAGAAAAACCCCCATATAGCTTACTTGTAAATGCATATCACTGAATGCAGGTTAATCACTAACAAAAGAATAAGAAATAAGTAGAATTGACTGCTAAGAAATGAGCAAAAGACAGGATCACATAAAACGCCCAATTAAACAAAGAAGTCAGAAAAAGATGGGAATTTTTTAAAAAGAGAGAACAAGTTCAACAAATAGACAACAGTTACCAACATGGTGGGTATTAATCCAGCTCTGCCAGTGATCACCGTAGTGTGCGCAGTCTAAACGCACTAGTTAAAAGACAGATTGTCTGAGTGGACTGAGAGAAATGAAACTCAAGGTCATGTCTGTGCGTCTCTGGCCTGCTTCCTGTTTTCCTGAGGGATCACAGTACAAACTTCAAGCTTTGCAAACATGAAACCTAATTTGTTTCAGCATAGGAGTAGCTTATGTTTTTATTTCATGTCTATTACTGTAAAAACACAGGTAGTAATAATGCCCACCGTGACTGAAGCACCTGGGTGTACTGCGTGTTAGCTTTTGTGACCTTAGCACACGGGAGGTCCTCATTGATAATTTGATGACTGTACAGATAATTTAATAAGCCAATTAACTAACAAAAATCCCAGGCCTGCTGAATTTCATCTGCCTCCAAGTCTCTGCGCAGCTAGCTTATGAATGCCTGACATACAACCAAGTCCAAAGGGAGAGGAAAGAGCATAGATTTTAATCTAATAATAAGTTCCCCACGAAAAAGTTATCTTCACCTCTGGCTGCCTTGACATTCACCAGTGCTTCTAAGAACTTCTACAAACCCTCTCTGCTTTTTCTGTCCTTGCCACAGAGACAGAGACATAAAAATAGATGAAACTTAAAAGGCTAGAATCCCCAAAACACTTTAAAACTTGTGCTTTACAATTTGAAAGCCAAATAGCAATTATTTGTTTTACCAAATGTGAACACAACATACATAAAAATAGCTTCATTCCACACTACATTTGTTACATCTCTTCAGTCCCAAACTTAAGTTTTAGTTCACATCATTGTTTCCTGACAGGAGCCGACGTTCAGACCTCTTCACTCATTCATCTGGAATTCCTGGTGAGAGTCCCAGACACCACCTGGCGCTCAGTGAGTGTGTGTCGGCTGCTCCTGCTGCAGTCTGTGAGTGACCACCCTCTGGACTGTCACAACCTGGCCAACACATGGAGGTGGTCGGTGGAGGGAGGAGGTCAGTGGAGGGAGGTAGTCAGTGGAGGGAGGGGGTCAGTGGAGGGAGGAGGTCAGTGGAGAGAGGAAGTCAGTGGAGGGAGGAGGAGAGTGAAGGGAGGTATAAGTGGATGGAGGTCAGTATAGTGAGGAGGTCAGTGGAGGGAGGAGGTCAGTGGAGGGAGGAGGTAAGTGAACGGAGGGGGTCAGTGGAGGGAGGGGGTCAGTGTAGGGAGGAAGTCAGTGTAGGGAGGGGGTCATTGTAGGGAGGTCAGTGGAGGGAGGGGGTCAGTTGAGGGAAGAGGTCAGTGGAGGGAGGGGGTCAGTGGAGGGAGGGGTCAGCTTCCGCTGCATTGTAATCCATTTCATCCTTGCTATAAATCTATAAAGTAGGAACTACCCATACTTAATCATAAAGAAAGTGAGTTTCAGAGTGGTTAGGTAATGGCCCATGCCATCTCTGTGAAAGTTTTATAACCAGAACTGGAGCTCGAGTCCTTCTGAGCACATACTCGTTCCTGCCATTTCATCAATTTTCAAATGTCTTCAGTAGCAGAACTACTAAAAAAATGTACATGGAACCTGAATATACAAAATAAAAATGACGGTATATTGAAAGTATATAATACATACATGTATCTACGTCTCATTATAAAGGAACCAATGCAAATAATCAGTCATCCTGAGGGACCCTGAGCAGGACCTAGCGTCCCCTCTGCACCCTGTCATCTTCGGCCTCCAAGTCATCATGCGCTTTGATTGTAGGTCATGTCCCCTGGTTGAAAACAGCAGTGGGCTTTTAACATCCCACCTTGTCCTCTCTGGCTGCTCTTTAATCAAAGTGATCCAGATGTTTGGAAGGAAATGAGTGGAGAACTATAAAAATAAGAAAGGAAACCCCAGACTTAACAGTATACAGTTACCTACAATACAGGGGCATGACGGCAGATGGACGGTCACATGTTATCATGCAGTGACCGGCAGGCAGCCCCCGGGGAGGTGCAACTGGGCCTGCTTGGTTCTCTCTGTCGGCCAGCTCACTGCCATATCTCCATCAGTCGTGCAACTGGGCCTGCTTGGTTCTCTCCATCAGTCATGCACACCTATGCATGCTCTTACCTGTACACACTCTGGGAATATCATCTCTTAAAGAATTTTATGTAAGAGGGAATTGCAAGCCTAAAGTCCAAAAAGAAAAATAAAAACCTTAAACAGCTAATTTTTTTTTTTTTTTTTTAGAGACAGAGTGTCACTTTGTCACTCTCGGTAGATTGTGGTGGCATCACAGCTCACAGCAACTTCCAGCTCCTGGGCTAAGGTGATTCTCTTGCCTCAGCCTCCCAAGTAGCTGGGAGGTGGGTGCCTGCCACAATGCCTGGCTGTTTTTTTGTTGCAGTTTGGGGCTGGGTTTGAACCCACCACCCTTGGTATATGGGGCCAGTGCCCTACTCACTGAGCCACAGGCACCGCCCAAGAGCTAAAATTTTTTACTTAATGCGCAGTTACAGTTATAAGAAGTTCAAATATGTGGCCAAAATGACAGGATCATCTTTGTTCTAAATCCTCCCAAAAGAAATTGATATAGAAGCACAAATTAATGTCATAATGGTTTGGTATTTTCCAATGTGTTAAGATATAGAATATACTGCAACTTGAGGGTGTTACTATCAGTGCCCTGTACTTAAATCTCACAGAATACCCGCACACTCTCTACCCTAATCTACACTGCCTTGGCACCGCAGGGGCCAGTCCTGGGTTAGTGTCCTCTGCAGAGGAGAATTATCTAACACAGAATGCCCAGAAGGACTATCAGAATGAAGCAAGTTCTTCAAATGAAGCCAATAACCTTATTTTAGTGGCGGCCCCTCCCTGTTAGGAAGCTCTCACTGGGTATTTGGTAAGTGCCCCCGTCTGAGATGTGGCACTAAATTGCTACTTTGTGGGCTACTGATATCTGGCCAAGTGTCCAGAGTGAAACAACAGACTGACTGGTTTTCAGAATTCTGTTAAATAATGTATTGTTTTGGTGCTGAGTAGTTTATTAACAAAACTATTAATGCTTGCAATGTTTTTGTCAAGTCTTGCAAAAAACAGCATCAACGTCTAAGATGTTATTTACACAGGCTAACTGCCAGGAAAAGGCAAACCCATTACAGAGGACTTTATAGAATATTTATAAGATCCAGTTTAGTACAGACCCAGGCAGTCAGCCAAAGTGCAAGACAGATGCTCCGTTTTTATAATTTAAGCTTTTAATGAAATTCAACAAAACAAAAAAGGAAGAGAAATCAAATAATTTTAGGTGCCCCAATAATACTTCTCTTGAGATTGTTCAATATGCCCATGGATATATTATTATGCAGTTATCCATTTCTCCCCAGAGAATTCCTGAGATGTCTTCAAAATTTAGTTATGCTACAAAAAAAAGGAAAAAATGAAAAAGAAAAACGGGTCCTTAATGGCTTTTCAAGTTAATTGACTTACTAAAGAAAAGCCGACTGCATGGAAGATCAGCAGACGTAAAAAGGGTCCCCAGAGACGGGGCCATAACTGTTGGGCAATCACGGTGGACCAAGCCTGTGAACATGACCAGCCCAAACGCGCCCCCAGAGGAGCACCCAGGAGCTCACTGTCCAACCTCAGCCTCCTCAGGTGGGACCAAGGCACTGCGGTGGAGATGGCACCTCTCTCGGTGGCCACTTACCCTCATGAGAGCAGAAAAGAAAGCTGTTGCCAATAGTTTTGCTACAGGTCAACCTTTCATTAGGAAAAGGTATAATTGAGTGACTTGTATAAACTGATTTTTTAATGTTCAGACTCACTTATTCCAGGCCAGTGAAAGAGATGACAATTACTTCATAAAACAAAATTTGTGCTTGACCATAGCCCTGGTGAGTGGAATATTGTGGCCTATTTCCAAGAATCTAGGGGCCTTTCCCCACTATCATCACATAGAAAAACTAGTTTAAAATAAACAGTAAACAGAAGCTACCCTCAACAGAAAGAACAAAAGTGCCCAGAGGCCAAGAGTGAAAGAGACACAGCTAACGCTTGGGCGAGTGGCCTGTCCCCCTCACAGGCAGCGGGCTGAGACCCACCGATGGTGCAAAGCCACATGGCCACAGTCTGGACGAAGGTGCTGCCATCTCCCTGGGGCCCAGGGCTGTAAAACCTCCCCATAAGATACAGAACCTCCCAGTCCGCAGTGTAAAGCGGGCACAGAGCCTGAGTGTGCGGTGCCTGAAGACAGCAGGAAGTCCAAGCAAAGGATTACCTGGACGTTTAGAGCAGGACCACTATGAAGTAGGAACTCTTAGTGAAGTGGAACTCTTCACAACATGAAGTGAACTCTGCTGAGTGCGGAGTTCCCGAACCGGACAGATGAAGATGCCACACGCGTCCACACACATAACACAACTTACTCTTCTCATTTTGGGATCCAGGAAACTGAGTCACAGAGGAATTATGTAAGTCACCCACAGTCAAAGAGCTGGTTAGTGACAGCTGCCCAGGCAGTTGGCAACAGGGTCCAGTTATTTTTTTTGAGATAGAGTCTTGCTATGTCACCCACAGTAGAGTGCTGTGGCATCACATCTCATAGCAAGCTCTAATTCTTGGGCTTCTGTGAGCGAGTAGAGCCCCAAGGGCACGTCCCCCAGAAGCGCACCTGGGCTGTCACCCAGCCATGGGGAGGGTGCACACAGGGCGGGCATGTTTGCTGAGGGCGGGGAAGGGCCATGCAGACTAGTGCCTGCAGTTCCTCATCCTCCAGCCCCCGTGTGCCCGGGGGTCACCTGCAGGTTCCTCGTCCTCTACCCAGGAGTGGAGGACTAGGAACCCACCGGTCACCCCCGGGCACGCGGGAGCGGGAGGATGGGAACCCGCAGATCACCCTTGGGAACGTGGGGGCTGGAGGACAAGGAATCCGCAGGTGACCCCTGGGGCACACGGGAGCCGGAGGATGAGAACCCACAGATCACCCTTGGGCACACAGGATCTGAAGGACAAGGAACCCGCAGACAGTTGTGTGCACTGCCCTTCCCCGCCCTCAGCAAACGTGCCGCCCGGTGCGCACCCTCCCTGTGGCTGGGTGACATCCCAGGTGCGCTTCTGGGGGGCGCGCCCTCAGGGCTCTACTTGCTCACGTGCAGAACGGCAGGTGTGACAGAGAGCAGCGGAGCAAAACCCAGCTGTGTCGAGGATGGGATGCCCAGCAGCACAGCGCTGAGAACTTGCTCCCAAGCTAATTTGGGTTTGGAAAAAACAGGTTTTCCTCCCAAGAAAGGCAGTGGGAGAAGCTGAGCAGCTGTGACAAAGGCAGCAGGGGAGAGACTCAGATTCAACTTTCCCCTTCAGGGACCCTTCTGGACCTGACCTCCGCTTTTTCCTCAGGGGTCTGCCCCCCTCTTTCCCCTGCACTGAAGAGGAGCCCAGCTGATGGCAACACAGTGCTTCCTGTCCCCTTTAACTACCCCACAGGTAATTAATGTTTACTAACAGCTTAATCTATTTGGCCCAAATACTCTTTTATATTCTTTCCTTCCACCAAAAACAAAACTACAAAACCTTCCAAATACTCAGATGGAAACTTCTAAAGGCATCAGCCAGGCAGACGTCAGTGACAGGACCAGTGGGCCAGTCTCGGTCAGTTCCTTAGACTCCCTGGAGCTCCAGCCCGTCTAGGGTCTGCTCACCCTGGCCCAGAGAAGGTCCTTCTTCTGAGAATCAGCTGAAAGCAAACTGACTTGTGTGTGTCACAAAAATATTGACAGCAAACTTAGACTTGGGATGTTCTAAGCAAACAATTGCTCATCACTTCATAAGCAGAAGAGCCAGTTTGCTTTGCTTTAGTGGTTAATGCAGCTATGTCAGGAACATTGGTTTCCACTAGAGTGATTACAGGTACCGAAGTTTTAACATCTGATTTCCCTAAGTATAATATAATTTTAATACTGTACTTGCTTATATTTTAAATATGGAGCAATATTTTAAATTGAACTTAATATAAAACTTCCATAAAATAAAAATGCATGATCTCATAAAATCAAATAAATCTTTAATTGTAATAAAAATTACATTTGAGTAATGGTGTCCCTGAGTTAGTGCCATACAGTGGCAGCTGAAAAGCTGACTTTGCCACCTGCGTGACCATTTCTTCAACATTCTGTAATTAAAAGACAAATTTCTGATAGGGACTCACAATGACCGAGCTGGCCACACCTGTCAGGGCTCAATGTCCAGCACAGACTACCAGTGAGCAGTGAACAGAAGAGGCAGACCCAGGATGCCTGACTGGGGCCTCACTCATGTGGTCACCATGGTAACGACATGCCACAGGAAACTGGCAGCATCCAACCAGGAAACTTCTTAGAAAATTCTGCCAATTTCATAGCTACTCATCTGGGGATGGGAATGATTTTTTGTTGTTTTTTTTTTCAGCATGCAGTAGAATAATTTTCCCCAGCATTACACGCCACTGCTGTTAACTTGTGGATTAGGGGATTTGTAAGTGTCACATCCAATTTTTTAATGCATCTTGAAGTAGGCAGAAGACCAGATTCTCTTTTGTAAACGCATTTTATTTCTAAGAAAGGCCTCTGCTCATTCACACCTTCCAGGTGAGGGAGGTGCAGAAACACAGTGAAGGCAACACCCTGACAGCCAAGCACAGTATCTGTGCATTTTATACACGTCAACCCCTCCTCTGACAAGGCTGCAAGTCCCCTCCAGACAGCATGGCATTTTTCTTATGTATTTGTCACAAGACTGAATCATCAGCACAGGCAGGGAGTGGGTGGAGAAAGGTGCCAACAGTCTTCACCTGCGTCCATCCCAAGGCCAAAGCCAGGCCCAAAAAGCCCCTCCCCACCTGTCAGTGCAGCCCCACTCCCAAAGGTGCCCTCAGGCTTGTGACTCCCAACAGAACGGACCCATGTCCCACATCAGCCTCACCCCTGGGGTTCCCTCTCTGAGAGACCCATTTTAACTCAAGAGTTGCCTGAAAAAATCTGACCCCCGGAACCCTACAATGAAGGAGCCGACTTCTGTCACCTGCACAGTCAGGTGGACCCTCAGACACCTGAGTGTGCCCTTCCCAGATGTCCCCTGCCTCACGTAGAAGCTTTATTCCTGAACTACTTTGGAATAAGTGACTTTAGATTAGAAGATGCAATGGCCCCTGCCTTCTGCTCTGTCTTCAGGACCCACACCATGGTCTCTAGAGTCTAAGCACTATTGCCCCAAAGGCCCTTCAGTGGGCACCCACAGCAAGACTATCAGCTGCCTACTGGCTGAGGAGGGCACTCCAGGTCTCACGCGCTCCAGTCTCCACTCCACCCCACTTTCCCTGGGTCTGTACACAAGGCCCAGCCCCTGAACCTCCAGGGCAGTGGCAGCCACCCTCACGCACCCTGGCCAGTTGCTAGACTGCAAAACAGGGAGATCCGGTCTCATGCTCCTGGAGCCCAAATGTGCAAGTAAAACAAACGTGTGTCTTGATGCAGGCAGCTCTAGCACACTCGTGGGTCTGTGCCAGGTGGCCCTGCTGCACCCCCGCCCTGCCCTCCTTCCTGGTGGGGCCCTACCATGGCCTGCCAGCCCTCTGCTCTTTGCATGAGCAGAACCCTGTCCAACACAGTCCAGCCAATCTCACCCCTTTCCTCTGGACGCACCAGGGTCCAGGTTCCTGGCCTACAGACTCACCTGAGGAAGCTCCTGAGGGCCTCTGCCCTGCATGGATCCTTCCCTGACGTCCTCATGGCTTTGTGGGTGCTGGTCAAATCCTCCTCACGATCAACACCTTGAGGGTGTTCTGGAATCTTCAAGAGACCCAAAGGTGAGTCTGCTTAGTGATCACGAGTAATTTTATAACTTTGTACCGCTGACTAATCTTTTCTCAATTACTCTTCTATAAAATGAGATGGTGAGTAAATACTCCCTGAGGTCCATTTGGGCTGTAAGTCCATAGATCCAGGGGCATTTTAATTCTATTACGTATGTTCTGCCTATCAGTGAGTATTACAGGAGAGTCAGCATCCCACAAATACTTGCTTATTGATTTCTTTTCTTTCCTTAATTATAATACCTCATAACTAAGGCAAGCTGGAGGACAGGAAAAATCCCAGCCTATCCAAGGAGGGCCCCTCGAGTCCCCGGCCCACCTGATGTTAACCCACTGTTTTAACAGTTCTGTGAATGTAGAGCTAAGAAGCACCTGACCAAACCTGCACCTAGCCTGCGAGCCAGCCCTCACGAGGGCTGCGAGGGTTCTACACGCCCTCTCGGGCACTCACTGCCCATGGCTCACAGCCAAGTCGGGATGGGACGAGCATTTGGAGGGAAGCTCTATCTTAGCATGCGTGGGCCACACTGTAAGGATGGCTTTAGTTACTATTTTTTTTTCCACTAGTCAAAGAAAACAGAGTTTATCTGGCAAATTCTGCTTCTCTTTAAGTCCTAAATAAACAGAACATTAAGAAGTAATTTTTCTTGGCCTAAATCCAGTGTTCAGCATTTAAGGATTTCTTGCCACTAGATTTAACACAAAGTTGTAATTGAATCAACACATGTCACATCATTGAGTCCTAAAAATTATAACTGTTTCAGGAAGACCAGTGATGATGAACCAGAATTGAAACTACGATTTTTATTTCATATGTTTCCTGTAAGCACAGTATATAGAAAGAGCACTAGACAGGTTCAAGTCCTAAATAAATGCTCACTAATCCTGTCGCTACCAGTTATCCCTCTCTGACTTGAACAGCTAGTTGTCTTAGACTCTCTAATTCTGAGGGTTTTTTCAAACATAAGGTGTGTTTTCCCTCTCAAAAGGTAGAATGAGGAATAATAAATAAGACAATTTATGCAAAATTGCCTAAAATAGTGCCTGGTGAATAGAAACCCTCAGTAGGCAGGAGTTCCCTTGTAATAGCATCTCCAGTATGTGAAGGCTTACTTTGGAAAACGATTACTTTTAATAGAAGCAACAGGCTTAAATACCGAGAAAGTCACACAGGGAGGATGAGACTCAGCACCAACCAGGGTTTAGGAGGAAGAAAACAAATCTCATTCCACTTTCCAGTATTCTGCTGCTTAGAAGATAAAGAGCTAAATTTGCATAAAATTGAAGGCATGTGACTTATTGAAGACAAATTGAAGAAAATATACAAAGACTTCATTTAGTCCCATGTCTGAAAGGTCCATAGCCAGGCCTTGAGATTCCTCCTTAAACCTTTGCTGAGTCGGGAAACCAAGAGCTGAGTCTGAGTGAGCCCAGCTCCGAGTGTAGTCCCAGGCAGGCAGCCTCCAGAGGCCGGTGACCTGCTTCCAACCCCAGAAAGAGAGTGCAGCCCGGACACCTGGGTGGCACGTGGGAGGCAGAGGCAGGGCCCAGAGCAAGACCAGCTGCCGCTCAGAGTCCAAACTGCCCCACCAGAAGTTTTCCTTTTCCACTGGTCAGGAGAGAAGGGCAAGTTTGACTGATGTTCCCAGTGCATGCCAGGAGCTATTTTAGCCTCCAGAGTATAAAGATAACTAGGGGGGAAAAATCCTTCCTTTCCAGAACACACAGTCTGGCAGAGGAACAGGCATAAAATCACTGTCACAGTTTGTGCCCCAATGCGAGGAGATGGGTGCAGACAGGGAGTTAGGGACGCCCAGAAGTCACTGCTGCTAAGCTGTGCTGGGCAAGAAGAGTCCTGGGTGGGAGTAACAATATTGGAGACACAACTCTCTGACGTTAGCTGCAGTGGGATCACCTGCCGGAGTCTGACTTGGTGCACCCAGGGTGCAGCCTGGGCTGTGAACCCCTCCCCAGTTCCTGGTGCGTGCTGGGCCTGCTGACCCCAGCGAGGATGGAGACAGAATATAAAGCAGCTGTCCAATGCAAATGCCAGGGCCCTCCTCCCTAAAGACTGCCCCAGCCGTCTGCTGTTACTGCTCCTAGGAGGGCCTGGCACACAGCCCAAGGGGACACAGGCGCTGGCTCTGCCCTGTCACTCTGTGCCTCAGCTGTTCCCAGCCTCGTATCACTCACAGACATGGCAGTCTTCCTCCCTTGCCACCTCAGTCCCTGACCAAATGGGGACCAGAGCAGAGCAGAAAGCCCCCATGGTGGCTTTCCACTTCCCCTGAGTTTTCCCCTGGTCTCTGGGGGACTGGGCACTGCATCTGCTCACTTATTGATTGGGTGAGTTTTGCCCCCGCCTTGTACTATATCCTTAGCTCCGTGGAGCCAGGACCTCACTGGCCCTGCTTGGCAGCGCACCTGCTGCCTGGCACCAGCTGGCACAGGTGGTACCAGGGCTGACATCTGCACGAGGGGCTGGGAGTCGCTGCAGCCGCTCAGGCGGTAAGTGCGCACTCTAGTCTGCGCTCCAGACAGGTCCTCTGATAGAATTTGGTGTGATTTAAAGAAGGAAACTTTTCATATGGCCGCACCTCGCGTTTTAGTCAGGGCTCTTCAGAGACAGAGAGGTGGGACTCACACCATGTGAACTCGGCTTATGAGGGAAACACTCATGTCCTCTTGGAGGCTGGGAAGTCCCACCACAAGCTGTCTTGTAGGCTGGAGGACCAGGAAGCCAGGAGCTGGGCTCAGGCCGTATCTAAAGCCTCAGAGCCAGGGAAGCCGAGGTTGTAGCTCTCAGTAGAGGCCAAGCCCTGAGGGTTGGGGGTCAGTGCTGCTGTAAGCCCCTGAGCTTAAGGGCTACAGACCCTGGAGTCCCCATATCTGAGAGGAGGAGGAGGGAGTCCTGCCCTGGGGGAGAGGATAGGAACCCCATTCCTCTGCCTGGTGCCCACCCACTTTGAGGGTGGGGCTTTCCCACCCAGCCCACTGAGTCACAGGTCAGTCTTCTCTGGAAACTCCCTCACAGACACACCTGGGCAGCCCAGCCACTCGAACCAAATGCCAGAAGCAGGACAGGCCCTGAGCCTGCTGGGGAAGAGGAATAACTGATGCTTTACCAACTACCTGGGCACCCCCCACCCAGCCCTATAACAGTTCATCTCTTGTCACTGCTGTGGCTCTGCCCACCATAATGCCACCAAGACTTTGGTACTGGGGGCGGGGGGCTGTAAGAGGTGACTGGACCAGAGGCCCCACGAGAAGGCCTCACCAGATGTCCGCAGCTGGATGAGCAGCCTGAGGACAGGTTTCTGCGTAGAAGCGACCCTGTCTCGAGTATCCTGTTACAGCAGTCAGACCACGGCACCTGTAAGGAGAGTGTGAGAACAAACGAGCTTAAAATATTTGCAGTAAAATCAAGACCCCTGGCTTAGGGGCGGTGCCTGTGGCTCAAAAGAGTAGGGTGGCATAGGTGGTACCATAGGTGGTGGGTTCAAACCCAGCCCCAGCCAAAAAAAAAAATCCCAGGCTTACTGCTCACTTTGGAGGCTTCTGGCGGTTTTAATTTGCCCACAGAACACTCATGGATATGACTGAGATATGTTTTTTAAAACTTCAGATTTCCTAACTCTCCTCTTTCCTTTTCTTACTCTTCTTGTGAACTGGATGTTGTGTGACCCACAAATTCATAGCAGCCCCCTGTCCATATCTGGGCAACATGAGGCCGGGAACAAGCCAGGGGGCCTGCACCCAGGGTCCTCATCTGAGCCGGTCACCCTGCTGCACATGTCCTCTCCAACTCAGGTGGCGTGTCCCATCACCACTGGCCAAGAAATGAGAAGCTTGGGCTGCAGCTCACAGGGACTCATGCACAAGATGCTGGCACCACCCAGAGGTGGGCATCCAGGCACTGCAGCCCGCACAGGTGCGCTGAAGGACAGCAGACAGCAAAACTCCCCAGGTGCAGAACTTCAGGGGAAGCGCCTGGGTGTCCATTTTGCCCAGAAGATGCAGCTGAGATGCCATGTGTCGCTGTCCATTCAGTGGGTGACCACGGACCTGGTCCAGGGTGACCACCTAGAAAACTGGTGACCAGAAACCCTGGCAGGAAGTGTGTAGGTGGAACCCTCTGCAGACACAGAGCGGATGTGTCTGTGTTACATGAGGACACTCACCAGAGGGCAGCTTCACCAGAGAGGACGAGAAGATCTGTCCTGTTACTGTCAGAAGGCCCCTTCCCCACCCCCCAAGGCCAAGTGGACCCCAGCAGCAAGGGCAGAGACTGTTATGTTGAGGGCTTGGCAGTTTGAACTTCCCCTCCCTAGGGCTGACACAGCCACAGCTGAGAGCCCAACTGCCCACTTGTGGACCAACGCCAGGCCCCCTCCATGTGCCGCCAATCCCAGGAGACCAGCCTGGCATGGGACAACGGGCTGCATTTCCATCCTGGGAAAGGGAGTGGAGACAGCTTCTCTGCACTTGAACTTGCTTTCCCTGCCCGTAATGCTTTTGCCAAAATCAACATCCGGGGAATTACAAAATACCTTTTCTGTCATCAGATATGCCAGGGAACTCATTTCACGGCACATAAAGTTTGTCCACTGGCTCCCAATCACCCAGCTCACAGGTCTCACCATGTCCACAGCGCCCGAGGTAACCAGCCTGCCAGAATGGCAAGACAGCCTTTCAGCATTCAGTTACAGCACCAGGTACACGGTAGTACCTTGCAGGACAGGGCTGATGCCCTCCAGGACATGACATGTTCTCTACTCGGTGAGCCATATAAGGTGGAAGTCCAGCGCAGGTCCCTATTCCAGCGAACCTTTCCCAACCTGACCTCCCTAAACATGCACACACTCAGCTCACGGGAGGCCACGTCACACACCATTATCACATCATTACTGCACTTCACTAAAATTACCTGCCTGCATGTGTTTCTCCTTCCTTCCCCTAAAATTTAAAATGTGCAGGGGCAAGAACACATTTAATGCATTTTTGTAAATCAGGAAGGCCGTGTGGTGCCTGTCACATACAACATACAGTGTTTGTTAAATTGGTTGTGCCTTCGTAATGCTCGACCTTACCAGGCTGACTTGTCGGCAGTTCTGTAGCGTCACAGAGGATAGACACCAAGTGAACACAGGGCCCAACCCCTCACCTTGCTGCCTCACTCAGCTGAAACCTGAATGGCTGCTACCTGTCCTCCTGGCCACTAAACTTCTCTGCACTGGTGCCATCTACTCCACCAATGAGCCCATTCGCTTATAAACTACAGGTTCCCCCTCACCTCCATCCTATGCAAGGCATATATAAGACAGAAGATGCTCATTTACAGAGATCTCAGCAGCATACGGAGAAGGTGGTAGTGAAAGAATCCCGAAGGACGTACCCAATTTGTAGAATTCTGCTAAAGTAACAATGGAAAGGCCTACAGTATCAAACGTATGTAGAGTCATCATTGCCCTGCTGTTAACAGGGGCACATTTTGAGAAATGTCGTCATCACTGTGCCATTCTCGCAGAATGCCCTTACCAAGCCTGGTGGCTGAGCCATTACACACCTAGGCTCCAGGGACAGGATACTGTTCCTGGGCCACTTAAGACCACAGCCAATCATAGCACAGCAGTAAGTATCTGTGTGTCTAAACACAACTAAACATAGAAAAGGAACAGTGAAAATAGGGTATAAAAGATACAAAGTGGGCCCTTTCTATAGGGCAGCTCTACTGTAATACCACTGGCCACCGCCATCTGTGCAGCCTGTCCCTGACCCAAAGGTCCTTACACAGGGTGTGACTGCATCAGAAAAGAAAGATGAGAGTAAATAAGGCAAGCAACATCCCAAAAGGGTAGAAAAATATTTTAAATAAACCAAAGAAAACAAAAGAAAAAAATCATAAAGAGTAGAACTCAGTAAAACAAAAACAAACTTTCAGTAAAGAAGATCAAAGGCCAGAAGTTTGTTCTTTGAAGTGATTATTGAAGTTGACACATTTGTGATATTAATCAGAAATATAAAGAGAAGGAACAAACCACCAATATTTGAAATTAAAAGACAGACATCCCTGCAGACACATCAGGAATGATAAAGATAATGTTATATACAACTTTAAGCCTGTGAATTTAAAAATTTGAAACAAATTGAAAAATTCCAGAAAAAGACAACTAGTCAAACTGACTCAAAAAATAATGTAAAGCCTAAATGGACCTATTAGTATAATGACTAGTGAAACTGAATCAGTAGTTTTTCCCACTGAGGAAAGTATCACACCAGGTGGTTTTGTAAGTGACTTTCATCACACACCCAAAGAACAGACGACTGACCCCTCAACAGCAGGAAGAGGAGGGAAATGTTTGGCTTGAGGAGGAATATCTGCCCAAATCTACATCAACTGTCACTTTAGTGGTGAAAATGTCCCCTCAGCGGTGACACATGGGAGACATCCCCTTCACTCCCAGAAGCGAGCCTGCAATGCCATCTCTTATCTCCTAGTCAACCCTGGGCAGGAGGCACAGCTTACAGAGGAAGAGAAGAAAAAGAAATTAGAGGAACTGGAAAGAGAAATAAATTATCATTTATAGATGACATATGTGTTAAGAAAGTGCAACAGAATAGCCAAATTATTAAAAATATCAGAGTTTATCAGAGTAGCTTACCATGTGATCCACATATAATAGTATCATTTCTTGATCAAAGTTAGAAAAAAAATATTTTCTTAAATACCATTCAAGTAACAACTAACACATCACATAACTCTGTGTAAGTCTGACATAAGATGGGCAAAACCTGAATGGAGACGTTTTATCAAGTTTTATTAACAGACACTGGATGCCACATTCACGCAGGAAGACCATCCTGTGGTGAGTTTCTCCTAGAGGACGCAGGTTCCGTATAATCACAAAACAGCCAGTCAGAGACAAGACACTGTTGAAGAAGGTGGCAAGGGGAAAGGTTCCCTCCAGACAGCAAGAAGCATCCCAAGGCCGGGGGCAGAAGATGCTGGCACACCAGCAGTCGTATTCTCAGGAAGACACCCTAGGAATGCTAGGAAATGCGCAAAAAAGTGGGCACCAGACCTAGGTCTGATGGAACAAAAAAGAGAGAAACGTGAATGTCCATTACTGGAGAAAGGATAAACAAATTAAGGCATATGCTTCGCACAGCAGAAAATGATGCAACAGTAAAAACATAAGCCCCGTCCTCCAGGCGACAGCATGGACAGAGCCCAAACACACAGCATTCAGTGAAAAGAGGTCCTGGAAGATGATACTCAGTGTGGTAACATTTGTACAAAGCTAAAAATAAAGGGAAATGCAAATATATTGTTAGGGAATATACAGAATAAAACCATATAAACAAAAGCAAAGAAATGACAAGCTCCCAATTCAAATTTGCTGCCTCCGGGGGAGCCTGTGAGGTTGAGGCACAGAGAGGGAGCAGGTGTCTGCAATCTTCTGGTCCCCTCATGGTCATAGGTTCAAGGAGTTTTTTAAATTAAACTTTCACATATGCAAAATATACGCAGATTATTCTTTTCTTGTACTATTTGTCCAGTTTTTGGATCAGGGTAAGGGAGGGTACTATATATGAATGTACACAGAGAGAGAACATATTAAATATATATTAGTAGTAACATATATTTTGTATATATATAAGAGGAAAGAATTCAAACAGTGCAAGAAGCCATACACCAATATGCCTCATTGTATCTTCAACAAAATACTAACACATTGACTCTAACAACACAGACAAGGCCTACAGTCCCACCTACTCGGGAAGCTGAGGCAGGAGGATCACTTGAACCCAGGAATCTGAGGTTGCTGTGAACTATGATGTCATAGCACTCTACCCAGGGGGACAGAGTTAAACTCTTTCTAAAAAAAAAAAAAAAAAAAAACTACACATTAATCAATGTATTCATCATATAAACAGACAAAGGAAGAAAAGCACATGACCATATGAGTTGATGAAAAAGCACTTTAAATTCTGCATCAAATGATAATCAAATACTCCACAAATGGGAATGGAAGGAAACTTCCTTGAGCTGACAAGGGTCATCTATACAACCACCTGGAGCTAACTCTGTGTGTTAATGTTACGACACCAACCCCCCCCCTTAAAACAGGGAACCACGCCCACCACTCCTGACAGGCATCATCCTGGAGGTCCCCTAGCCAGTTTATCATGGGAAGAAAAAGACATAAAAGGCATACAGAAATAAAGCTTCCCTTGTTCTCAGATGTCATGCTAATACTAATTCCCAAAAAATACATAAAGCAGGCTTCTAAGACTTATAAGTGAGTCTATCAGCTTTGTAGGATAAATCAAAACCCCACAAAAATCACATTGCTATATTCTTGCAATGCATAATTCAAAATTAAAAATAATAATATTAATGATAACTAAAGAGATGACATGCTTAGATATAAACACAACAAAATATTTTCTGAAAAATCTAAAACCCTGATAAAAGAAAGCAGGAAAGCCCTAACCCAATAGAAAGGCATACAACTTCCATGGTTTTGAAACTCTCCCCAAAGCAACAGATATCATAACAGACAAGAAAGGTGGAAGAGGGGTTGGCATGAGGACGCTTCCTCCTACACCACAACCCCCAGACCCAAGGGCCTCAAGGCAAAGTGGCCCTGCTCTCAGGAGAGGCACTGACTGACCAGCATACACCTGCTTATCCAGGTCCACCCCATGCTCCCCCTGGTAATGAAGCCCCCGACGGGGAGTTAGCGTGGAGGAGTTGGGTGCCAGCCCTCCTGCATACTGGTCCCCTGCCTACCCATCTCCAAGTCAGGTCCCGCTTCTCTCCGTCATACCAGCTCAGCAGGTTCCCCAGCAGGCTGTGACTTCCCATCAAAATTCCAGTCAATATCTTGGCAAAACTTTTGTGTACACGTTCAAACCGATTCCAAAAATATAAAAAGGCAATTGATCCAAAATAGTCACACAATTTTAAAAAACAGAACAAAGCTAGAAAACTCACACCATTTAATTTTAAGAATTTCTGTGACTCTACAGCAATCAAGACAGTACAGTATTAGCAAAGGGACAAAAGAAACATATGATGGAACAGAATCAAGATCAGAAAAAGACCGACACAAAGATGGCCAAAGATGCAAAGGCAGCCCAGAAGAAAGGACAGCCCTTTCGACAAATGACAAGGAGTAAGGGGACATCCATTTGCAAAAACTCAACCTCAATCAAAATCTCCCACCTTACATAAAAAATTTAACTCAGAATGCACCATAGAATTAAATGTGAAATATTTATCCATAAAACTGATAGAAGAAATCTCTGTGACCTGGAGATACAGGTGTCCTCAAACTACAGCCAGCAGGCCACATGCAGCCCACCTAGGACATGTATCTGGCCTATCGGGTGTTTTTGCCGCCACTGCCTGTCCTGCTTAGCAGCTGACTCGTCCCGGGGTCCGCAGTCCAGGCCCTCCAATGGTCTGAGGGACAGTGAACTGGTCCCCTGTTTAACAACTTTGAGGACCCCTGGGTTGGAATTTCTTAGATGTACCACTAAAAACATAAAACAAATGCTTGTTCTGCAAAACACACTGTTAAGAAAATAAAAAGCTATGCTACAGACCAGAGGAAAATATTTGCAAATCACTTTTCCAACAAAGGATTTGTATCCAGAAATCATAATAAATTCGATCAATTTAACAAAAGAGCAAACTTTACCAAAGAGAATATACAGAATGGCAAAGAAGCACCTGAAAAGATGCTCCGGGTGGTTCTCCACTGGGCCATCTGAACCACGGTGAGATGGCCCCATGCACTCCATCCAAGTGCTGGACCAGGAGGGGCCAAGGCACTGCCAGTTCCTCACTGTGAGGACTGGGGTAGGTGGAACTCGCAGACTCGGCTCCAGTCCAGCAGAAGCTCCTGTAGACACACCGTGTCTCACTCAGATACTCATCCAAGAAAAATGAAAATAGGTGTTCACACGGCAACTAGAAAATCAATGTTTATAGTGACTTCCTCGTAGTTGCCAAAAACTGGAAACAACCCAAATATCCACCCACTGGTGAACCGCTACAGATGGAGTTGTAATACATTCATGGAATACTGTACAGACCTCGATATTCTGTAATGAAAAAGAACTATGGTGCCTACAATGACACCAATGCTCCCCAAATGCATTATGCCAAGGGGAAAAAGTCAGGCCCAAAGGCTGCATGTGGCCTGGTTCTGCACATAAGACGTTCTGGATCTATAGGGACGGTGAGCAGATGGGCAGCCGGCAGGGCAGGGGCAAGGGAAGGGCCTGGCTACAAATGGATTCGTGAGAGTTTTTGTGACAACAGATGTATTATAAATCCTGGTTTTGGTGGTGGTTATGTGACTGTTAACGTTGGTCAAAATTCAGGGAACTATAAAATGTAAAAAGTGTATGTATTTTTTACCTCAATATACTTGAACTTAAAAATATACTAGATATACAAATACAAAGGGGCAGGAACATCATGCTGCTGCCACTGCTGAGTCAGAGAAGGCCGGACTGCACTGTGACATCCGCACTGTGTTCTTGTGCAGCTGTCGAGCTTGTGTGTTAAAAACACACAAGTGTAAAGTTCCTACTAATAAACTCCCAAATACAGACTGAACAGAATAACTGAATTCCTTGCTCTACATCCCAAACCTATTTTCTCTTTTTATTGATCCGAGCCTTTGTCTGTTAGAAACCAGAAAGGAAATGGAAGGGCAAGCACTGTCCTCGGGAACAATCAGTTATCTCACAGGACAACCGACCCTACCATGCAGTAAAAAGACGAGACCAAACGTTCAGATTAAGATTATATGCTTTTGTTTTTCATCCAGTTTTTACGGTGTTTAAACAAGGATTTTTTTTTAAGCCTTGACTTTTAAAAGGTCATATTGTGCAACATTTTTCTACATTTCTGTCTGGTCTCACAACAAGGTGAGTTTCCTTAATGCTGCCACCAATCGGGTAAAAGGTATGCTGAGGTGAAAGTTAAATAAAAAGCTATCTCAAATAGCATTTTTTAAAAGGCAAACATCAACCTTGTAAGTATTAAAAGCACATTCTAAAATCCACTCTGATGACAGTTTAAGAAAGCCCCCTTTATGTGTGCGGAGCCCCAGCTCTGCGAGGTCTTTTAAATGTGAGTGTTTACCTAAAACTGCAGGCAAGGACCAGAGTCTGGCCTTGAAGAGGAGCCTTTTGACTGCACACAGCGAACCCAATCTTTAACTAATAAATTGTTCCACACCTTTGTCTCCCGAGAAAGGCAGAGGTCTGTGCTCTCACAAGAACGTACAAGCCTCTTTAAAGTAAGACGGCTTTTCACTCCACCTCACCGTGCTTGTTGGTTTAGAGTCTCTGTGACTGACAATGCACATCACGGGGCTGCTTTTTTTTTTAAAACTCTGTCATCTGTGCTACTGAGTGTACTTTGACTGAGATCAAAGTTGAAAGCTTCTAGAAAGATACACAAACCACTCTGTGACAAATAGCTTGCTGTGTTTGACACAGCAAACAATAAATTACTTTCATCAATCCAGATAAAGAATCCCATTTTTTCAATGCTAATTCTGATGTCTGAAATGATAGAACTTTCCTACGTTCTCAAAGAATGAGAAGCTTACAATAATAAGGAAAAGACATAAATAAAACTCACATACCACAACTTCTGAAATTTCCATTGTTCAAAACCTGTGGTTTCAGTCTGCTGTTGTCTGAAATGGATTGCAAAGTTTAAACTGAAGAGTATACATTCAGAGAAAATGTGTGAACTCGCCTCTATTTCTCAGTTTAAAAATGATTTGTAGTGTATCTGTACCTGATCAGACTGCTTCCAAACACGGCTTAGTATTCAACAACATGGCAACAACCTGCTTCTTTCCTGGTGAATTGCCATGGCAAGGCACCCTAGGCGGCATGGTGCTGAGAAAGTCAGAACAGAAACCTGACTGTGCCTGGACTGCCTGTGACCACTGCTGACCCAAAGACTATTAGCATTTACTGAGTGCTTGGTCTGCACCAGGCGCTGGCTAAGTGCTTCATGTATATTATCTAACTTAACCCCTTCAAAACTCCCATGGGGCCAGTGGTAACCCTCCCAATGCCCCTGAGAAGACTGAAGCACAGAGGAACTTGCCCAAGAGCACACACGTCTAGTTAGTGAGAGAGCAGAGGCTGAACCCGAGTGTTTTAGCTTCTAAAACCCAAACATTATCACACTACAGTGAGAACATTTTGTTCTAATAAATATGAGTTACCACATGTATTATAGTGTAACGCTTTAAAAACTGATGCATTCATCTTTTATTTCAGATTCTTTCCTGAATCAAAGAGGAAAAAAGTCCTTCTATTTTATCTCTTAAGGAGCAGTTTGACTCATTCCCACCAAGGAGATTAGAATTGAACAAATATGCTTTGGGTGCCCACTATGGTCTAGGCACCAGGCTCCACACTGGATGAACCATTGAGGAAACAGGCAGAAGTTATTTTGGATTCTATGAGAATTGTGCTTTGAACTTATAAAAAAATTTTTTTTATTCAGATGTTCTGGTAGCACCTAAAAATTGGTACGTTCAAAACCTAATTGAAGAGTCACCCTTCCAGACTCACTAACCCTTCCACACCCCCAACCCACCCCCTCCACTCGTCACCCCCTGTGTGCCCCATGGTAGCTTCCACAACCCAGAGTAATCAGCAAGTGCATTTGCACAATTTGGACTGAAATTTATCATTACATGGCCAAAACAGAAAAATAACAAACTGTGGAATCAAAGCCAGGGGTGTGTCTGTGGCTTACCATACCCAGGAGAGAGAAAGAACTAACCCAAGTGTCCAACCTGCAGCCTGGGGGCCACATGGGATCACGTGAGGACTGCTTTGTTTATTGGGTATCACAAAACTTCCTCACAGGCCTTTCTTCCTGCTGTCCACCTGTCATCAGTGTTCGTGTCTTAATGTGTGACCCACGGCTCTTCCTTCAATGGTGCAGAGAAGCCAAAGTTGGACACCCCAGCAAAAGCAGCTAAGGATAACTGTGGTGGAGACTAAGCTAAATGTTTAGGGTGATTTGCTTAAGGACATGTTTTAGCAGCAGACACGTTTTAAAGGTTATTTCTGAAACTCCTATAAAATATATATATTAGGAAGCCCTCTTTTTCCCGCTGGAACTCTTTTTAATGAGCATTTTGGTCATTTGGGAGATCGGAGCATGCACTGGCTCAGTCCAGCAGCACTCCCTTTCCACTGCCCCAGCTGAAAGTCACCCTTGAGCCCTGAGGCCCTCCTTCCCAGGGCAGGGCAGCACCTGCTGGCCCGCCACCTTGCTCCCGCCCAGCAGGTGCACAGCGCCTCCAGGTAGGCCCTGCGCTGCCCCCTCCTCAGGTCCCTGGTTCCCAGTCTCTGCTGTCCGTCCTGACTCTGTCCATCCCTCCCAGTCCAGGAGGCCACAGCCTCCGCTCAGCCTGTGCCCAAGCGACCTGCTCTGCGGCAACCTGCCCTCTGGAGCCCAGGAACCACCCTCTCGACCCACACGGCTTCCCTACTCCTCCAAGAACCCACATTCTCCACTTTCTGTCGGTCCAGATGTCTTTTTCTCGCGTCACCTCCCCGACCCGGCTCAGCCCTCTCCTCCCACCCCGACTTCAGCTCCTCCCATGCTTAGCTTTCCTCCTAAATTCTATCTCCGTGAGGGCAGAATTCTCAGCTGACCTGCGTTTCTGTCTCTGTAGTCTCTGGCATAGTACTTTCATAAAATGGGCATTGAATAAATACTAGTTTGATGAATGAACAAATGTCAACTGAGTTTAAGAAATAGCTGCCCACTCTCCTAAATTGGCTGTGCTGTTATATTTTACAAATAAAAATATCCGTAGAAATACTCCAAAACCAAATGATGGAGGGAGACCATAGTAAAATAGAACAATCTAAGAAACAAGGAGAACTAATGTTTCTGTGTGTTATTCTTTTAGTTTCTTTTCATACTTCTACATCCATAAAATGACAACTTTTTCTATTAACTAATGCAGACGGGGAAGCTGGGTGAACACTCGGGTATTCCCTACTGAAGCGCTCCAGGATCAGGCGCTCAGACCATCACAATAGGGTGCTGCCACAGCGGGGCGCCACCGCACACACAGAGCCTGATATCCTCTTTAAGATTCACACACCTACTGAACTTAAATCCTGTCTGATTTCTGTATGATTCCTTTTAAGGACAATAAAGATGTACGGACAGTTAGATCAGAGTTTAACATGGACGAAAGTATAACCCACCAGCAAGACTTGCTGCTACCCATGAGGAGATGTTTCACCTGGGACCTCAGGGAATGCTGTGCAAATCAAAGAGGTACCTCTGACACTTAGAATTTCCAGAACACATTCGCTTCTGAATTATCTTTGTGCTGTCAAAAAAAAAAAAAAAAACCCACATTTTTGATCTGAAGAAAAGTAGTTTAGTGATCTCATTTTAAATATTTTATTACAAGTTCATAAATTCTGGACTCCTGAATTTAAAAAGTAGTAATGACATGTTTTGTATGTAATGAAGCTGTGTTCTCTTAACAGCCAACCATTTCACTTGCCTGAACAATGCAAAACCACCTGGCCACGTCCAGAGCCAAGGGGGGGGTGGAGAGCACTGGGGACCCAGATGCTCCTGCCTCCGTCCACTCAGTCCTCCTGCTCTCTGCTGCTCCTCTGACTCCATTCTGGGCTCAGCATGACTGCTCTGGCCAGCAGTGAGTCAGCAAACAGGCAAGAAGCAGACTCAGAGCAGGTGGGCCAGCCTGCTTGAGGATGAAAGCTCACAGGGTACAGCAGAGCTGCCCTAGCCACAGCCAGCCGAGGTCAGCCAACAGCCTGCAGGTTGTGTCTGAATGTTAGGTTTTTTGTTTTCTTCTTCTGAAAATTGCCTGTTCATATACTAAGTAGTCCTAATTAAGACCAAACTGCCTCAAACTAAGCCCAAGCAGAATGGCCAACCTGTAGGGCTACTCATGCGTCCAGGATCTTTCCATGTGAAACCACTGAGTTTGGGGCAGGCAGGTTGTAACACAGCGTTAGTGTCACAAAGGATAATGGGACAAGCACAGAAACACTGAGATGCTGAATACACAAATGAACAGTGGCCAGACCATGTGAGATCAACCTCTCCAGCCACCGCCCCGGAAGACAAGCCACTGCCTCTGGACCACTGGCCCAGAACATCAGGACTTGGCCAGTAACAGTGATGAGGGAAGTGGTAACAGGTTAAGTGAGGCACCCAGGAGGATCTGGGGGCCATTCCAGCTTGAGCCTCAGGCACACCTGCAGCCCCTCAGGGTTGCAGCTTCCCAGCGAGTGCCTGCCAGAATCTTCTGTTCTGTCCTGCTGGCCAGCAAGGCCCTGCAGCCACCCTTTAGATGGTCACTTCCAGCACCCTGACTCCATGCAACTTAGGTAGGATCACACAACTGTAACAGCTGAAGAGTGACTTCTGTAACCACCCCTCTCCTGATTAGTACTATTTTCTTTAAAAGCTCAAAATTCTCTTTTGTGCCCTAGAGCACTTGCCAGGGTAACATGGAAGAACTCCCTGGACTGCAATCCCTTAAATTTGGTTCAAATTAATTATTTGTTATTTAAGCTGTGCCTCAAGTTTCTTTCCAGGTCCACAATGGCCAGGTTTAGTGTGTTTGGCTCCACTGTCAAATTAGGACCAAGCAAATCAGGACCAAACAGAGAAAGCCAACCACATCTAGAGAGCCACCTCCAGCCTCCTGTGCCAGCTACCAGAAGATTGCCTTTCCCCACTCAAGGGCTTTCCTCAGCGAGGAAGGCCCTGCTGAGTGTAAGTGAGAGAGCTGGCTTCCTGAGGGTACTGAGTTTTCCTAAATAGCCTGCTTGTTCTCCTAGTCTGTCTTTGTTTCCACAACACAAGGGGCATGGAGAATTGTGGACATGACCGCAAACTACAAGAAACAACTTTGAGGCAAATGTTTGGATCACAGGATATGACTGTAGCTAATGTGAATAGAGCCAGAGAGAAAAACTACATTGTAACTTTCATTCCCTTAATCTTTGACTTCCATTTTACTCCAAATGATTCAAGAGATTCTTCAGTGGGGTTTCAAGACCTTAATCCTTCAATATGTGAATCTCTTCTCTTTTGAAACTTTCCCATCATGACCTTTGTCATTGCCTTTTCTAAAATTTTTACCTGGTCTAATTCTGCCATATCTTTGGTAAGTAATGACTTTATCTAAGAGCTCATTTACATCAGCTACATTGAATTCTTAATCTGTCACAAGGTTTGTAAATTTGGCTTTGCAATCTATTTGCCTTGTATCCTGAGATGCTCACAGTGACCTCTGACTCCCAGGGACCACCACCAAGATGCTGATGGCATAGTTAATAGGTGCTATTGAATTCAATTTGCTGGTGTTTGGTTGAGAATTTCTGCATCTAAGTTGACTAGGGATATTGGCCTCTAATTTTCCTTTTTTAGTGTCCTTGTCTGACTTTGGTGTCAGGGTAATGTTGGTTTAGTGAAATGAGTCTGTAAGTATTTTCTCTTCTTCAACTTTTTGGAGGAGTTTGAGAAGAATTCATATTAGTTCTCCTTTGACTATCTAGTACAACTCAGCTGTGAAGACATCGGGTCCTGTGCTTTTCTTTGATGGGAGACATTTGATTATGGACTCAGTCTCCTTAGTTGTCATCAGTCTGTTCAGATCTTCTATTTCGTCATGACTCAGTCTTGGTAGGTTATAAGTGTCTAGGAACTTACCCATTTTTCTAGGTTATCCAGTTTGTTGGGTATATAATTGTTCACTGTACTTCCATGTGATATATTGTATTTCTGTGCCATCAGCTGTGATATCTCTTCATTTATTACTGATTTTGAGTCATTACCCCAGGGATGCAGGCTCAACATACACGTATCTATGAGGGTGATACACCACATTAACAGAATGAAGGGCAAAAAAACACATCACTTCATGTGACAAGAGAAAAGGTACTTGGCAAAATTCAATATCCTTTCATGATAAAAACTCCCAACAACTTAGGCATATGAGAAATGTACCTCGACACAATAAAGGTGCCACATGAAAAACCCACAGCTGCCATCACAAAGGCACACCTTACAAACATTGTGGGTTTAGTTGGAGACTGCTTTAGTAGGGCAAGTATCAAAATAAAGTAAGTCACAAGAAGTTTTCAGTTTCTACAGATACAAATGTTTACACTATATTAAGTGTGCAATAGCATTGTCTTTTTAAAAGTACATACCTGAATTTAAAAATATTTTATTACTAAGAATGTTCATGAAGTGAGATATGAAGTTGGGAAAATGACACCAACATCCATCTGATGAAGGGTTGCCACAAGCCTTCAACTTGTAACAAACACTGTATCTGCAAAGCACAGTATGTGATGTGCAATAGAGGTGTGGCTTTTCCTCTAAAATAAGGACCAAAACAGGTATGCCTGCTACTTTAACTCAAATAGTACTGGAATCCCACCACAGCAATTAGTCAGAAGAAAGGAATAAAAGGCATCTAAGTTGAAAAGAAAAAAGTCAAATCACGTCTATTTGCAGACAACATGATCTCACGAGGTCAGACCACTGAGCTTGTGAACTCATCCTAGAAAATGTGCTACTTACCTCCCTGCTATCACGATGATCACCTTTGAATATTTCCCTCAGGAAGCTGTGTGCTCAAACGGGTGCCTCGTCCACCCTTCAAAGCACTTTTTCTAGGATGAGTTCACAAACTTGTCAGACCTTGTTCAATGACAACGCTGACAGCCATTCCACAAAAAGAGTTCCAAAACTGCAGCTGTTGCTTTGGGACCTTGGGATGTGGGCCATTCTCACTGGGGTTAGGTGATATCTCAATGTGGTTTTGATTTGCATTCCTCTAATGATTAGAGATGAGGATTTTTTCATGTGTTTGTTGGCCATTAAGCTATCATCATAGTAAAAAGTTTCCATTCATATCCCTTGCCCAATTTTTAATGTGGTTGACCTTGTTGATTTGTTCGAGTTCGTTGTGTACCAGCCCCATCAGATTTGTATCATGCGAATGACTTCTCTAATAGCTTATCTTTTGCTTCACTTTTTTGTTATCCTTAGCTGTACAGAAACTTTTTAACTTGATCAGGTCTCATTTATTGATTTTCATTGTTGCTACAATTGCCATTGGAGTTGTCTTCATGAATTCTTTCCCTAGGCTAATATCACTAAGAGTTTTCCCCACACTTTCTTCTAGGATGTTTATAGTTTCCTGTCTTAGGTTTAAATTTTTTATCCATTGTGAGTTAATTTTTGTGAGTAGTGAAAGGTGTGGGTCCTATTTCAATCTTTTACATGTGGCTAACAAGTTATCCCAGCACCATCTATTGAATAGGGATTCTTTTCCCCAGTGTGTGCTTTTGTTTGCTTTGCCAAAGATCACATCTTTGGTTTCATCTCTGGACTTTCAGTTCTGTTCCACAGGTCTATGTCTCTATTTTTATGCTGTGCTGTGTTGATCACTATGGACTTAATAGTATAGTTTGAAGTCTGGTAAAATGATGATTTCAGATTTGTTCTTATTTCTTAGAATTGTATTGGCTATTAGGGTATTTTTTCTGATTCCACACAAGGTACAGGACTATTTTTTCAAGATTGCAAGATATAAGTAACACTGGTATTCTAATAGGGATTGCACTGAAATCTGTAGATCATTTTGGGGACCATCAACATTTAACAATATTGATTCTTATGAGCCATGAGCATGATACGTTCTTCCATGTTAATGTCTTTTGTGATTTTTTTTCAGTGTTTCACCGTCTATTGAGCTCCTTCACATCTTTTGTTAAATATATTCCAAGTACTTCATTTTCTTTAGCGCTACTGAAAAGGTATTGCATCTTTGTTTCTCAGATTGACTATTGCTGGCCCAAATGAAGCCTGCTGATTTGTGTACATGGATTTTATAACCTGATATGTTGCTGTATTTCTTTATCATTTCTAGGAGTTTCACAGTTGAGTACTTGAGGTTTTCTAGGTATAAGGTCATATCATCAGCAAAGAGTGATGAGTTTGACCTTCTCTGTCCCCATTTGGACACACTTAATATCTTCCTATTGTTTGATTGCTACGTTAGGACTTCAAGCACCATGTTGAATAGTGTTGGGAGTAAAGGACACCCTTTTCTGGTTCCAGTTCTAGCAGGAATGCTTTCAGTTTTTCAACATCCAGTATGATGCTGGCTGTGGGTTTGTTGTAGAGGGCTTCTATCAATTTAAGGAATGTCCCATCTATGCCAATTTTCTGCAGTTTTCTTATCAAAAAAATGTTCTGAATTTTGTCAAATGCTTTTCAGCATCTATTGAGAAGATCATATGGTCTCTGTTTTTACTTCTGTTTATGTGATTGATGAATAATGTTTATGGGTTAGCATATGTTGAACCAGACTTATATCCCTAGGATGAAATCCACCTGGTCATGATGATTTTTTTTTGAGGTGCAAGTGAATTCTGTTTGCTAACATTGCATTGAGTGTTTTTGCATCTATAAATATTAGTAATATTGGTCTATAGTTTCCTTTTTTTGTTGTGTCCATTCTTGGCTTTGGTATCAGGGAGGTATTTCCTTTATTGAAGAAGTTCCTTCTTTCTCAATATTACACTTATGGACCAGATTTATACTATAGGTACAAGGTCTTCTTTGAAGATTCTGTAGATTTCTAGTGTGAAACTATCCAGTCTGGGACTTTTTTTGTTGTTGGAAAGTTTTTAAACTTTCAATTTCCATGTTTGACATTGGTCTTTTCAGCCCTATTTCTTCCTGAACAAGTCTAGGGAGGCAGTGTGATTCCAAAAATCTGTTTCCTCCATGTTTTCAAATTTCTGAGCATAAAGATTTTTGTAGCATTCAGTGATGAGATTTTGTCTTTCTGTGGTATCTGTCATCATTTCCCCATTTTCATTTTTGATTGAACTTATTAGAGATCTTACTTTTTGCTTCTGGTTCTTCTGGCCAGAGGCTTATCAATTTTGTTTATCTTTTCAAAGAACCAACTTTTTGCTTTGTTACTCTATGGAATGGCTCTTTTATTCTTAATTTCATTTAGTTCTGATCTAATTTTGGTTATTTATTTTGTTTTAGTGGGTTTGAGATTGGATTGTTCTTCCTTTTCCAGTTCCTTGATATGATTTATCAGATTGCTGCTCTGCGCTGATTTCTGGGCATTTCAGGCGATGAGCTTCCCCCTTAGGACTGCTCTTACACTATCCCCCAGACTTGAGAGTCTGTGGCCCCTTGTCAATGTGTCTAAGCAACCTACTGATTTCCATCTTCATCTCCTCCATGACCAAGTCATTATTCAGCAATAAGTTATTTAGTTTCCATGACTGTGTGTGGATGAGTGTTCTTACAGTTCTATGTTTTTAGAAATTTTATAACAAAGCTATCATTTTATAAAATGGTCAATTTATTTTTTTAAAAAAACTCAAAATGAAAATATACAATATGTAAATTAAATAACTCAATAACTTACTAAAAATTTATGAAAGCAAAAATAAACTAAATAAAAAGTAGGTACTAGAGAGCAAAGGGAGTAAAAGAAGAAATCCTGGAATTGTCATAAAAGGTAGAAAAACTAAAAGAGATGATAAGGGAGTAAGGGAGAAAGAAAAAATATCCACAGAATGGGAACAAAAGAAAATAATAAAACAAGAGGACAGTTAACAAAAAAAGCCAAACAAACAAATACCTGTCTGGATTCCTGAATTCTGATTTTCACCGGGATCCAGGAAGAACTTGCAATCATCACTTCCATCTTCACAAGGAAAAAGGTGAACAGACTGAACATCAGCACTCCTACTTAGAGTGGCCACAGAGCTGAGGCCACAAGGCAAACCCTTGCCTAGGAAACTACAGAGCTGTCAAAATAGAATACAGAAAAATCACAGCTCATAGGACGTACCTAGGCCACTGCTGGGCCCACAACTGTTAGGCACACTTAAATGGTAATTACAAATTCCTAGAGGCCGCGTGTGGATGGGCTGGGGAGTTGAAAGACCACTCCTAAGTATTCCCACACTTTCATGAATTTTACCTACAGGACCCTGACCAGGTGGTCAGAATATCACAAAAAACTCCCCTACTGCAGACATACTCAAACTATGGCCCGCGGGCCACATGCAGCCCTCTGGGTGTTTTTGCCACTGCTGCCTGTCCTGCTTAGCAGCCAACTTGTCCCGGGGCCCACAGTCTGGCCCTCCAGCGGTCTGAGGAACAGTGAACTGGCCCCCTGTTTAAAAAGTTTGAGGACCCCTGCCCTACTGTTTGTAACAGGCAGTAAGAGGGAAGTAACCATTTTGAAATATACCCCAAGCTTATTCTTCTTCATGGGAGGAACCTGCCCTCAAAGTAAACTATCTTGTCAGAACCTTGCCTGACCAGGAAAAACACCATTGGGTGTACTCACTTTCCTCTGATCCTCCTGTCTCCCATGGGGGCACAGGAACTCTGGTGAAGGTTACAGCTAAGAGACTTGGGCCTATTAAAAAATAGAGATTGAATTGTAAGATTATAGGATGTGGAGCAACAGGAACTCTCATTCTTTGCTGGTTGGGATTCAAAATGGCACAGCCACTCTGCAACACAGTCTGGCAGAAGCCTACCACAGTGAACATATTCTACCATGTGATACAGCAACCGTGCTCCTTGGTATCTATCCCAACGCAGTGAAAAGTCACGTCCACACAAAAACTTGCACACAAACATTTACAGGAACTTTTTTCATAATTGCCAAACACAGGATACAACAAGATGTCCTCAGTAGGGAGTTGTGAGCACTACCACACATCAGATCATGTGCAGCAGCAAAGACACCAGCAAGCACACCACCAGAAGAGGAGCCTAAAGGCTTCCCGCCCTGTGAAGGAAGCCCAATTGAAATGCCACCTACTGCACAATCCCAAATATGTGACATTTTGGAAAAGGCAAAACTATGGAGACTGAAAAACAACAATGGTTGCCAGGGGTTGGGGAGAGGGAGGGAGGAATCAGAAAGTGAAGCTCTGCTGAATGATGCCGTAATGGTGGGTACACACAAAACCCTAAGAATGATCTGATCTGATATGAAAGAACATATGAATATATGCTCATCAACTGTAACAAATACACCATACAAGGAAAGATGTTAGTAATGGGGGAAATGTACAAGGACAGGAAGCACAAGGCAGCTCTCTGCACTATCTGCTCCACTCATCCCTAAAACTCACTAAACAAAATCTATACATTTAAAAACATTTCAGGATTTAATCAGGAAATAAATAACCTACCTCTTGATACCCTGAACATATCAAGAGCATCATTTGATTCAATCTTTAGAGAAATTCTACTTTAGCCAACGCCCACTTTAGATGAGTTTGGACCAATGGCTGTATAATGCTTTTACACACCTGTCCTAACTTTCAATTAGGACAGAAAAATCAGGAGTGTCTAAACAGAGTTCATACTCCTTTGATACAAAGAGTACGCATAATTGCTTTTAGCAACATTTTTAAAAAGTCTGGTCCCTGGTGATCACAATATAGTGTGAACATCTTTGTTCATCACATCAACCTTAGCTCACAGGACACGAGTCTTTACAGTGACAAAGCACTTCTAAATACATCTAATATACAATCTAAGTATATTAGATTCAACAAAGAATAAATACAGTCCATTTTCTATTCAGAAAGTAATTTTTAAAAGGTCCTCTGTCATACCCACGATTTTGTTACAAACCAGAAACTGTAATAGCCCCATCGTTTAACTCCCCAGCCCATCTACATGGACCCTGTTACTCTACCCCCACTGTAGTGTGGGCAGGAATGATACCATTACAAAAGTTGTGATACACAAAAATCAAGAAAGGTAAAATCCACACAGGCAGAAATAAATGAAGCCCTCCCAGCAACACTGATAAGCTGAGCAAGCTGAAACCTGCACAGATGTATCAGAAAGGATGCTGTGGACTGTGTTTCTTGGAAGTGAAATAACGGATACAGTCTGTCTCAAAACTTTCATAGTGACCCACATAACCATACTGTGTCAAAGAAATAGAAAAATAAATGCACATTTTGCCAGAAGAGTTGAAACAACTCATCCTAAGCCCTTCTTCATTTATTAAATACAAAACAATACTATAGCATAATTTCTAGAAAAGGAAGCATTTCAGGATGCACCTGAGCCTTCACAGTGGCAGGACGCTGGGAGCGGTGGGCAAACTCCCAGTCACTGCCCAACCACACTACGGCAAAGCACAGGAAAGCACTCAGGGTTATCTGAGGAAAGAACATCAGTGGAAGCAAATCTAGGAGTAGAAACTAATAATCAACATAGAAGTCTTAATAGAAAGTTAAAGGCAACACCACAGACTTAAGAAAAACAAATAGAAGAAAAGGCAATTTGAGTGAAGGTTAAAAACTGAGAGCTAAATTAAAGAAGATGCCAGCAATTTCTGCCCTTGGGTTTATTTTTAGTGTCTGGGGCTGTGTTGAGGCAGAAATAGAATATGAACTGGGCGGGACCCAGACTATGTAGGTAGCCAAGGAGAAGCAGGGAGCACTGGGGTATTAAACAATGAAGAGGGTGCTGAACTCAACTGTCTGACCCTGGTGCACCAGCACTGCATTCAGGGCCATGGCACTGGCAAGCGAATCCAGACGATGTCCACACTTGTCTCTTGTGTAACTGTTGAACAACTCCATCCTCACCTAGGAGACAGACTGCCGATTCCAGTATTTGAACACTTCCTCTGACTTCCCCTGCCTCCCACACAGACAAGATACAAGATTTTCCCTTCACATCAGTGTTTTCTACTGAAACGAAAGCCTTGCCATCCTGGCTGCCCCTCCTTGGATTGCACAGGTGACATCACCCTTCTCCCGATGTTTGCACAACAGATCTTAAACACGCCACACACACAGCTTCCTTCTTCAGCACAGTGGGGTACAAAAGTGCATTTCAACCATTCTACACACATCTGTACCCTTCTCAAACATTTTCTTCCCCCCTGTTGTCACCATTCCCAGAACATCCGATTAGTGTTTTTGACATTCTAAAGTAATCATGATTCTTAACCCAGGGCACTCAGCAGTCCCTCGGAGAAGGTACTCGACATGCTCTGCACACGTGAAGGTTTTCAAGTCCATCTTTTTCTAAAAAATCTAAAGGCATAAGGTTAAAATATAAATCACTGACAACATAGTTTGAGGAGCAAAATAGGTTATATTATTTTAAACATATCCAGGAATGCTGTATCTGATCATCTAACTTAATTCAACAGAACTCACTGGCTTGAAGGATGTATAATGTTCCTCAAATTACTGTCCTCAAAGATCAACCATGTCAACCCTGATTGTCAAGAATTACAAAGTAATAATAATCAAATTAAATTCTCCATCAGAAGCCTACAGTTGACAATAAAGTACTTTTCAAAAGAGCTAGAAGAGAATAATTCAAATGTTCCTAGTATAAACAAAAGAAAAAATATTTAAGGTGATACATATCCCAATATATCTGATTATAATAAATGTATCAAATTAATCAATATGCCCACAAAATATGCTCATCTAATAAGTATTAATAAAAATAAATATATTAGCTGGGCACAGTGGGACGCATTTATAATCCTACCTAACAGCTTCTTTGGAGGCAAAGGTGGGAGGTTCACTTAAAGCCGAGTAGTTCAAAACCAACCTAGGCAACATAGCAACACCTTCTCTCTTTTAAATAAAAAATAAAAATATTTTATGTGGCTAACTGAAAAAATGACCAATTTATTTTGGGGAGGAAACATGCAGATAGAAAAACTGTCATGAAAATTTAAGTGCTTGAATGGAGGGCAGAGATTTAAAAATGTAAAATTTTCTGAAAATTTTATGAAGTCCAAGCATACCTTAAAACTGATGCAAAGAATAGCAGTCCCTTTACTCATCCTGCTGATTCACATAGGATACCTACCTGTTTATCATTCCAATTCTTGTATTGCAAACAGCAAAAAAGCAGCCCTGAAGGGGCTGAAGCCGCTGAGTGAAAAGAGTGAGAGGACAGGCTCAAACTCAGTCACTAGGTCAGACTGCCCCACCTCAGCTTCGCCACCTCCTGTAGACTCCTCCTAAAATTCATCTGGTGGCCCCCGACAGCATCAGGCTCTCACTCAGTGAGGAGGATGACAGCTCACACTGCTGCAACCACACCGCCGTTCCTGCTTCCACATTCAGCAGGGACAGTTAACATCTCCGTGGCCCCCACAAAAATGTCGCTGTGGCCAGGTCCTGGACTTCCTGACATTCACCCTGGTCATGCTCCATCCCAGAGGTGCCAGGGCTACTGCTGGGGTGAGTGAGGAGCTGAGGGAAGAAGCAACAAATGTCCCCTCACAAGTAAGGAACCCACAGTTTGGGAAGATAAACCTGCCAAAAATCAGATGCCTAGGAAGTCAGTCTGGATTTGAAGAGGCTCTACTGCCTGACCCCAAATCGCCCCTTTACCACTGTGCGCCACCCTGATGCCCACCTCACAGAATGAATCCTGACTGTACCAAATGTCCCTGTCCAACTTCTACACACATCACAAACTGGAACTTAAATGAGGTTACAATATTGTTACATAGGTTTGAAATGTGTGAAAATTTAATAACTTAAGATTAACTTAATTATGAATTTAATTCGGCTTACTCAAAAAATTTAGCCTGTTTTATTTCTACTAACTTCAAAACGGCAGTGGCCAGTACAGAATATTCATTTCCACTAAGAAAAACCTAGAGTTTAAATGGAGTTAAAATTATCTTGTTTCATAGATATATCACTTATTCCAAATTTATGTTAATTTTTAGGTCCTTAATGATCAGTGATTGATTCCCAGTCTAAGACGGTTGGCAACTTCGGACCTTGCTTTCAGTGAAGTTTAAAAAAAAATTACTTGCCTTTCCATGTTTTCTTTGCACTTTCAGCAAAGTTTTATTCAAACAAAAGCACAAAATAAGCTTAACAAACTAAAGCTTATATTGACTTCCGCTTCTGGCCACGATGGAGTGCGAGACCACATTTATGTTCTTATCCTAAAGAACCAAAAAAAAAAAAAATAAAACAAAGAAAAAATCACACCCACGTCGAGAAACCAGGGTCTGGGCCGGAGCGGCGGCCACGAGCGGGGCGACCGCGCAGCAAGGGTCGCGGGCGCAGCGCGGGCCGGGGAGTGGCCAGGCCCGGCCCCCCGAGATGGCGGCGCGACCGCGAGCGCCCCGGAGAGGAGCCGCGCTGGGGTCACGAGCTCGGGGTCCAGTCGACGACCAGGCCCAGGGGACGGGCAGACCCGGGGCCGCGCCGGGGATGTCCACTCGTCCGCGGGCCTGGGGCGGCGCCAACCAAGCGCGCGCAGTTCGGCAGGGACCCGAGGGGCACGAGGACCGCGCCCCACCCGGTGCACAACGCACCAGGCCGCGCGTTCCTCGTGCCTAGCAGCCGCCCCGTCCCTCATCTTAACGGCTGCGCACCGGCGTGTGTGCGTGACGCATGCGCGTGGCAGGGCCAGTGAGCATGCGCTGTGTTGCCTCACGGCCGCCGGCGCGGAAACCAGGAGGAGCCGAGGAGCTTGCGCGTTGGGAGCGAGCGTGGAGGCGGGAAGGGGGTTGCTACGGCAACGGCGGGAGGCGAGGACCTAGGTGGAGCCCGAGCTGGAGCTGGGTGTTCGGGCGTTACTGGCAGAGCTGGGGGCGAGGAGCGGGGCTTCGCAACGCTGCAGCTCGGCTCCGGGTCCCCGCTTTGCCGCGGGAAACCCGAGTGTAACCCGAGCCTGTCTGTGGGTGAGCGGGGGCTCCCGTGGGGACCTGCTCGGCGGAGCTGGGGTCGTGGCGGGTGGGGGTCCCACTGCGTACTCAGCGAGGGCTCCTGGTTAGCTTGCGGCAGTGTCTCTGCAAACGTCGTGCACATTCATGATGTCTCAAAAACTTAAAATCTTGCACTACCGATTACAAGAAAGGGAGCCAAGTCCAAAGATGGTTTGGGTTTTAAAGGGAATTCTAGCAAAGCAACTTTGTGTGCTCCTGGGCGTCGCAGGCAGAACCTTGTCAACAGTGTATAGACCAGAAATTCAGAAGCTGGGAGATAATACACTGTGTAGAATTGTTTTTAAAATTGTGCTCTTATGTGTTTTTATTTGGCATGTTTATTAAACAAATTGGTAACTATTACTTTGGCATCACAATGGTAGCTTTTGCTATCAAGCCCTACCTCTGTTAACTATTAATACTGAAATTGACAAAGAATGGATATGTCACCATTAATTTCAGCTTTTAATACTGGGACGAGGATTAAGTTTCTCTAAATTGGCTTGCCACAGACCAATAATGTCATCTGGAACAAGTGTTTTTTCATTTATAAAGTGGAATTGGACTGAAGAGTTTCTAATACCTTTAAATCCTAAATTTCAAATTCTAAAATTGAATGATAGTGTAGAATTTTAAATGGGCACAGCTTTTAAAAGCTTTTCACTTGATATTAATCTTATTTTGAGGTAAAATAAATAAGAGTGTAAATAGCCAGATATGATTGTATTAAACTGTTTTAGGTACGAGGCAAACTATCGCTCTGGTTGTAAGTATTTTAGAAATAGAAAAATCTGGCAGTGATCTTTCAGTATTTCTAATACCTTGAACCATTTCTCCAGCCTAGATTTTCTTGAAATATTGAATAAACATCTTTCAAATATCTCTTAATGCCAGAATTGAAATGGAATAGGAAAGGGTTATGTATAGAAACTACCATCTAAGTTTCCAGAGGACTTTAGCAGCTACTTTTTATTCCTAAACCCTGGGTTGCTAATCAGTTTGTTGCTACTGTCCTTACATTTCTCTCTTGACAGCACTCCTCAGTAGTTCTTTCATTTGGATTAATTTAATATAGGTATTCGTCTTTAGAAATATATTTTGGACTAATTGCTTTCTAGTCTTACAGTTAGGCCCTCAATACAGTAAGTCCTCACTTCATAGATGGTTCTTGAAAACTGCGACTTTGAAACAGTGTACAGTGAAACCACTTTCACCACAGGCTAATTCATGTAAACAAGAGTTAAGTTCCCAGGGCATATTTCTGGCCTCCCAAAACTTATAAAATGTCTAAGTTAAGACATAAAACACTTCTAATATTAAACATTGAAATACACGTAAGCTAGAACTACACTCAAGAAAGATCACAACCCATGTTTTTCGGTGAGTGAAGGTGGGCTCCGTGGGATGGGTTAAATTGGGGAGGAATGTTTGCAAAGTGGAAGTTGTCCAGGGACCTCCTCTGCCCAGCAGGCCCACAGCAGACGAGGAAGTGCCCACTAAGCACTGTCATACCGCACTGGTACTGTGTGTCTGTGTGATTGCTGTGACAATGATCCGCACTGGTAC
>CAUYTI010058939.1:0-24223 GCA_963575145.1 Galago senegalensis | reverse complement strand
GCTGTCCCCCTGGGTAGAGTGCCGTGGCATCTCAGCTTACAGCAACCTCCAACTCCTGGGCTCAAGCAAGTCTCCTGCCTCCACCTCCCAAGTAGCTGGGACCACAGGCGCCCGCCACAATGCCCGGCTATTTTTTGGTTGCAGCTGTCATTGTTGTTTGGTGGCTGGGGCTGGACTCATACCCACCACCTGGGGTGTACATGGCTGGTGCCTTAGCCACTTGAGCCACAGGCGCCGAGCCTGATTTTCAAGTCTTACAATTTAAGAACTATATTTTGTAAGCTTCTACTATTGCAGCTGGGGATTCTACTGAAGGATCTGAGCAAAGAAAATTGAGGCCTCCTGGAAGGGATTCACCACTGTAAATGTCATTAGACATTTGAAATTCATGGAAGAAGTCAAAATAACAACATTAATAGGAGTTTGGAGAAAATGTTGATGCTGACTCCCCTGAGTAACATTGAGGGTCTCAAAACTTCAGGAAAGAAAGTGACCGCAACTGTGGTGGAAATGGCACGAGGGCTAGAATCAGGAGTAGAGTCCAGAGATGGGATCAAATTGGTGCATTTTCAAGATCAAGCTTGAATGGATAAAGAGTTCCTTTATGAATAAATAAAGAAAGCATTTCTTAGGACAGAATCTACTCTCAGTGAGGAAACTTTGAACACTTGATATCACCACAACAGCATCTAGAAGATCACAGAGACTTAAGGGATAAGGCAGCTTCAGGGTTTGAGAAGACTGACTCCCATTTTGAAAGATGTTATTGTCCAGCCCTTTGGATGCTCAAGGCTATGGAGTGGTAGCCTCTGTATATCTTATTATATAAACAAATACAGTGGTAGACTCTGTATATCTTCCATTACATAAAACAAACTACCTCCCACCACGACACAAAATGGGAAGACAGAATACTATTAAATAGGAGTTCTGCATGATGGAAAACAAAACAAATATCATTTACTATAATTAACTTGCAAGTTTTTCTATAATTTTTTTCAGCTAATCTATTGATCAAAACAAAGTAAATGTTTTATTAAACTGTCTGTAGTTATCACATTGATACACATTTATAGGAGAATACAGAAGTGAGAAGAAAGAAAATTAAGCTCATCAAGTACCTAATATTTGTAATGGGAACTTAAGCTATTATCTTCCGGCATAACAATCACTTTATAAGGTGGATTTTATTATCCAACATTTGTTGATAGTAAATTTAATTATAAATATGGAGTGAAATTAATTTTCTTGCCCAGAGTCACTGTTGGAACAGTTTTAAACCCAGCAAGACTATCTAAAATATAACACACGATTTATTACTTCTAAACACACCTATAATAATAACCAAGTCATTATAGTGAATATTATTTATATTTTGTCATCTCCCTTCCTAGAAAGCAGGCTTTTATTGAGTTAACTGGCCATATTTTTGTCCCACTTTCTCACAGTAGAAACAAAATTAATATTTACATCCTCTCTTAGAAAAAGGTGCACATATATTGTCCAGGTCTCTCCAGATTCAAATAAGGGAGACAAATTTACTTCTGAGAGTTGTCCAGGGAAGGTAAGCGTTTCCTTTTCTAGAATAGTCTTGGTATTTTTAGTGCTTTGTTTTGGTCAGCATAGAATTCAAAAACTGACACTTTGATCATTCAATATTTTGCATATTACCTAATTATTTATCTACCTTTCTGCACATCATCTCTTTCTCTACCTACCCATCTAACTAAACTGCTTAAACTCAATACAATGGATTATATTTTTCCACTAAAAATCTGAGAAGGCAAGGGAAAACACATAATTAAGTGCTAAACTTTAAGGTAAAAACTATTAAGAATCACCAAACTATTGGGAATATCAAAGAAAGTGAGAAGTTAGGAATGGTTTCATAATAAAATTGAAAATATACTGGACCTCTAAAAGATGGATGGTGTTTAGGATGGATTTAGGAGAAGGAAAGCTATTCCAGCTAAAAAAAAATATTATGAAAGACAAAAATGTACAATTTTTGTGGCCTGCCAGTGGATGAACAAATGTGCCTATATAAAAGTCACGAGGATCTGGGTGATCATCTAATTTAAGCTTCATCTAGAACATCAAGCCTTCACTCCCACCAAGACCCCTTTGTAACAATGAAAATACATCCTGGATATCAGATATTTACATTACGATTCATGAGAGTAGCAAAATTACAGTTATGAAGTTGCAATGAAAATAATTTTATGGTTGAGGGTCACCACAACATGAGGAACTATACTAAAGGGTTGCGGCATTAGGAAGGTTGAGAACCACTGATCTAGAACTAAGCTTTGTAGATGAAGGATAACCTAATTTAGGATACTCTTGAAAAGCACCAAGTAGAATTTATGACTGAAAAGTAAGAAGTAACTATAGAGAGACTGGCAGACTGTAAGAGAAGATGCAATGGAGTGAAAAAATAAATACTGGGAGTCAGGAGATGTTGGCCCTACACTGATTGTTACGGGGAGCACTGGAACAGTTGCTTGACATCTGTGAGCTACTACATCCTCACCCAAGAAGAGAAGATCTTACCTTACATAATCTCTAGAATTCCTTTTATGTATGTGCTGGGATGAACATTCTCCTAAAGGAATATTAGTAGGACAGGATAATTCGATATGAGGAGAAGCAAGAACCATTGAATCCATCCTGTGTTTGCTGTTAATAATCCACTCACAAAGACTGTAAGACAAGCCTTCACTCCCACCAAGACCCCAAATGGGAGAATACTATTAGAAAGGGGTTTTGATGGTACAAAGCAAAACAATATAGATTTGCTATAAGGATCCTAGACAAGGATAAATACAGAGGAATTACAAGTAACAGAAAGGGAAACCTACAGATTTTTTTTTTTTTTTTGTCTTTCTGGGTAGAGAAGAGTGACATAATTGAAAGACAGATCATTTGAAGGAGAGTATCCATTTGCTTGAAGAGAGTAAGATTTAACATATGAATATTAAGTTGGAGACCTTGTAGGGCTATTTTCATAAAAATGCCCAGCACATTGCAAGAAATAAAAAGCTTTCATTAGTTAGTGTACATTAGCTTTTAAAGTAGGAAATGTTCATTTGTAATAATTCCTACAATAGCGGGAGAAGTAAAGCAAACCTCATTATAATCTCTTGTATCAAGAAATGGCACCTTTATTTCCTGAAGCATGAAGTAACTGGTATTTGCAAATGTTACAGGAGAAGGGAATAACATTAGATCACATTGTACTTTTCGTGTTTGTCATTTTACTGAAATGTTTTTCCTTATTCATTTTATATTTATAGCATTTGTTCATATTAGTAACAAAAATATGACAATCAGGTAACAGTTTTTACCCAGAAGTGGAGGTATCAGACAGAAATCTTGACGTTTATAAACCTCAAACAAGCAGATATAGAATATTTATGATATGTTTGAAGATTTTTAAAAGTATTCATAATGAGTTCCAAATCCCTAAAGAGATCTTTAGAGTTTTATAGATCTACTTATAATCGCCCTCAAAGTATGGTTGCCTTTTTCTCAGATCTACAGGGGAGGAAATTTTATAAAACAGTTTTATTTATTAGTGTGAATATTCTTGATTGACATAAGGCTCTTTTATACACCACAAAAGCCCTAGTTCTAGAAGTGGAGTCCAATTATTTTTTCCCGATTCAAGTGCCAACCAAGACTTATTAATCACCGACATTGATAAAACTCTCTTTCAAAGAGAGATGATTACGATATAATTATCTTTTTATTTTGGAATAAGCATTACTAATTCCTACTTAATTCCCAAGAAAGCATAAGAATGACTGATATTAAAAACATTTCAACTTCTCTAATCATTGAAATATAGTAGAGTAGGTTAAACATGAGCTGTCTTTTTTCATTACTGAAGTGGACATGCCTCTCCTTTTTCTCAGAGGTGGATAGTAGGATATTACATAATCTTTCTAGAAAGCAATTTTTTTTAAAAAAAGTTACTCTGAAGGGTCTCTTTTGTTCCACTTCCAGGGATATTACCTTATATCAGATTCCTTAATACATAAACTGTCCTAAGTGTACTTCTGACTTAAATCAGAAATCATTCTTGAGAAGATATTTGGGTGAAAATAATTTATTGACTTTCAAGGCTGGAATTGAAGCTGGATTGGGAAGTAGGAAGAGCCAGAAAAGTGGATACATGCAGCTGAAGTCAAGTTTATCACGGGCTTTTCCTAGAGTTCCGTGTCCCAACTCCCACCTTGTTGGAAATAGGGGCTGAAGTAGGCTGAACTTCAACATTAGCAGTGAAAACTGAGAGTTGCTGGGAGTTGGTTACAGTCCAATAACAAGGACTTGGTCAGTGTGGTGAAGTGGATATACCACATCAATTTGGAAAAATCACAAAAATGAACTCAAATTTTGTCCATAGATGGTCACTGCACTGTTACTGTCTGTGAAAGTGGTTCTTCATTCTTATTGCTTTTCTTTTTATTAGCACCGTTCTTGTGTCTGGCAGTAGAAGATTCCTAGCAATCTGAATGAAAGGCTAGAAAAAAGAAAAGAATAGGGAAACTAGATAGAGTCCCACTTCACCAATTTAATTCTTTAAATTGATATTTTCATTTTTTTATGGTTTTTTTTTTTTTTTTTGAGAAAGAGTCTCATTCTGTCACCCTGAATAGAGTACCAAGGAATCACAGCTCACAGCAACCTCAAACTCCTGGGTTCAAGTGATCTTCCTGCCTGGCCCTCCCAAGCAGCTGGGACAACATGTATACGCCACTAAGCCTGGCTAGCTTTTCTATTTTTGGTAGAGATGGGGGTCTTGCTCTTGTCCAGGCTGCTCTTGAACTCCTGAGCTCAAGCAATTCACCTACCTCGACCTCTCAGAGTGCTTGGATTACAGGCAAGAGCCACCACACCCAACCTAAATCGGTATTTTTTACATTAACACTGCTAATATGTTAAATTACACAAACCCAGAGTTGGAAATTTTCATATTTTTATTATTCTCTGCCAGGGTCCAACACACAATTTAAATGCCCCATTGCAGAGAAAAACAGTGAAGCCCCTTGTTGAAAGTTATGAAGAATTTTAAGACAACAACATAGCAGCTATAAACCACGCACCCTTCTCATTGTGGGGCCTCTTCACCTGTATGGCTAATGTTCCAGGGAGCCTGCCCTGTCCCACAAGCAGATGTTTCAGTTTTCAGTGGAGAATCTTTCAATTCTGATACATTGTCATATGCTGAAGATTATGTCTCATGTTACATAAATAACTATTTATAAGATAACACCCTTTAGATTACAAGTTTGTGGCGATTTCCTATTTTATCTGTGTATAAAATGAAAAAAAATCCATTTAGGATTGTCATAAGACAAAAATTTACAGAAAATGAGATGATTTAAAAATGCATTCCATATTAAAAAATCTAAAACTTTAAAGTTAAAATATTCCTGAAAAGTATAAATATTATATATATATATATATTTTTACTTTTTGTAAATAAAATACAATATTCTAATTCAAAGAATAAAGGAATGGAATACGTTTAACAGTTCTTGACCTATGGAGAACACAGTCCATTCCTGCAGACAGTTTTTGTAAGTCAAAAGCAGAAACTCTCAAAACCTAAGCGAATTAAATCCTCTGGGCTCTATATCATCAGCACAGGGGAGTCTGAACTCTTGAGTAAGATCCACTTGATGAACCTTTGTGCCATCTGATGTCACTCTGACTCATGACACAACTATTGTTTTTGAAAACCAGCATTTTCTTTGAGCATGAATCATTAAAATAGTTTCTTTTTTTTTAATAGTCAACTTTGAGCCACAGGAGAAACAAAACTAATAGTAAAGGAAATGTGAACGGAGTCTCCGAGGTATTCATAGTCTATGTCTGCTGTTAGGAAGAAAAAGCCCCACGGAGTTACACATGAAAGGCAGCTTCCAGCTGTAGACAACTGTCTCTCCTCTCTTTCCTTTCCATAACAAATCCTATATTTTTTTGCAACCCAATACCTATTGATCTACTAACATTAAGCCAAGAAACAAAATGCCACCCTCTCTCCCACTGAGACTAATAATGAGCACTGATAGAACTGTTTCATGGACAGAGGATTCTGTTAAAAGGTTAGCAGTGAAACACTTTGTGTTTGCCAACTATTTATTTGAAAAATCTCTCCTTCCATTTAATTACTGTGAAATTGTTCTCAAATACATATGCCTAAAATATACACACACGTACCTGTAATATTTTCTTCTTCTTTTTTTTAATTGTTGGGGATTTGTCGAGGGTACACAGACCCAGGTTACATCGATTGCTTTTGTTAGAGAAGGACCCTTTAAGGATTGGGTCCCACCCCCAATGGTTTTTATATTATTATGTTCAGTTGTTCTGCTTAACTTGAAAGTAACAGTGTTACTGCTAAGTAGTGTCTTCTTATGTACAACAGATGGTTAAAATAAATTTTTTTAAGAGTAGATTTGATATAAAGGGAGCTATGAGACTGTACAACTCCCTCTGTGAATAGCGTTGATTTTGATGAATTGGCTCCTTTTTATTTTTTCTCCCAAATGACAATATGTTCAAACAGCTGTTGAACATTCAATCAACAAGTACTAGGGTGACCCTACCTTCTGAGGATATATCATCTCATTCTGAAAATCCTCATTCATCTTCTTGGGTAATCACATTATAATGAATGCATCTGTTACAAGTTAATATTATAAAATTAATACTCATAGGAATATAAGAAAGAGCCTAAGCCTCTATTGTAAATATATGCAGTTTATAACTTTTGGAAAATTCTTTGGTATAGGAAAGAGTAGTTTTAACAAAATATTGAGTAAAAGTATGTAATGGATCATTCTGAAAAGCAAAAGTACTAGCTAAACTTCATTTTCTGAGCTTTAATAAAATATCAGTGGCTTTACCTACAAACTCATTTAATTACATTAAGGACTCTGTGAAATCAGTACCATTGGTACCTGTATTGTAAGGATGAGTAACTTCAGGCTAAAAGAATTAAAGGAACTGATTCAAAGTCCAGTCCAAAGCTTGAATGTAAAGGAACAAAAACTGACTTTAGGCCCCCTAACTCCAGAGTCTATTCCCCTCTGTATTACACTATTATACTCAAGCATCAGGAAACATTTATATTAACGTCAGAGCTCCTTTAAGTTATTATAAAATTGTAAATATGTATTACTTTATGGCCCTAGACTTTAATCATGTCATCATAGAAGCAGAGTGGACAATGGATCACCCAGAACGATTTACTGCACCATGTGCATCATCATGAGCCTGAAAGAATTTCTTATGTGGGACGTTAAAAATAAATTTCTATTCAAAAAAGAAATCTGATAGGCTTCCCTTGAATAAAGCAAGGATAGCTCTTCAGGTTATGGAAAAATTGGACAATGAAATAAAGACAGAGAGAAAGCACGTGTTGGGGTTTTTTTTATCAAAACGCGAGTTAGCCTTTCACTCTTTTGTTGCTTGTGTCTCTTCTGCCTCTATCTGTGGGTCATGGTTTGAAAACCTGCAGACTGATGTTCTCCATGTTATCCAAGAGTCTGTCTCAGTATCTGACATGTGGTGAATCCTTAGTAACTATATGGAAAGGAGGAAGATTCAGATGGAGAGAGGGAGTGAAGAGGGAAATGTAGGTCGGAAGAAAGGAATGAAAGAAGGAAGGGGGGCGGATAGAAGAAAGGAGTGATGAGAAGGGGAAAAGATTCTTTAACAGCCATTAAATTAATAGGATGATTATATGAGTTAGAAAAAGAGGGCTGAAACCAAAAATGAACAACAAATATTTATTAACTTCATAACCTATAGCATAGCTGATGAATAATGGTGAAGTCGTGTCAACTGCACCAGAAGTCACATGAAAATACATCTCATTGTGTTAGAACTAAACTTAGATATAATTAGATAACAGTGTAAGGAGCCCTGTACTTTTAAATGTGGGTAATAATAACATAACAATAAAGCTTTCATTTATTCTGACATGTTTATCGCCGCAGAAAACCTTTCAGAGACAGTTTCAAAGCTGAATTTCAAGTACAGGAGCTAACTTTCCTTCTTCTATAACCATACTTTATTCTAAATATATATATATATATATATATATTTTTTTTTTTTTTTTTTGGCCAGGGCTGGGTTTGAACCCGCCACCTCTAGCATATGGGGCTAGCACCCTGTTCCTTTGAGCCACAGGCACTGCCCCTATCATATAAATATTTTAAAAGTAAACTACCATACCAGAAAAGAAAAAAAAAAAGACCAACATGCTAATTCTTGGAATAGGGGTGGTAGTTGTTGATGGGTGACGGATGTAGGGGAGATTCTGGCTTGTAGTAATGTGCTGTTTCTTTTTTTCTAATTTCAATTACTATGAGGGTACAGATGATTAGGTTACATTGTTTACATGTGTTAGGTGAAGTTGAAGTTGTGGCTGAGCCCTTCCCCCAGGAGGCATGCTGAACAGCCTCACATTGTGCACATTAGGTGAGATCCTGGCAATCACCCAACCTCCTCCCCTTTCTCCCTGCCTCACTGGAATTTGTGTTTCTCTCTCTTGTGTGTAGTTGTTTATCTATTGGTTTCATATTAGTAATTACTACCTTAGATACTTGATTTTCCATTCTTGTGATAATTATTCTCTCTCTTGATCTGGGTGCTGATCGCATGATGGTGTTTGGTTTGTACAAATCATAAAGCTGTACATTTTTTCTACGCGCATTATATTCTAATTGAATAAAAAGTTTAAACATTTGTAGAGTCAATCACATTCCAGTTCTGGGTATCTGTAAACATGAATGCATTGGGGGAGTAATCACGGAACAACAGTTTCCCATCTAAGCTTTAATCTCAAAGCTGCCAGATTTCAATGCTTTGGCTCCTCAGAGTTATTCCTGGTTTCATTTATTTTCTTTGTGTTCAATAATATCCACGGAACTTATTGCTTTCACTCAAGAACAATAGTATACATTATCTAGACATACTTAGTGTCTTAAATCCGTATCAGTGGTAAGTGATTATCTTTGGGTGTGAATATTTAAAGTTTAGTTATCGTCTCACAAATTTCAAAGGGAAAAACACTGCTTTTCATTTTCCGTAACGTGTTTCTTACAGAGAAACAAGGAACAAAACTAAGAATTTTGCTCTTGTTTCTCTGTTTCTATGTATTCACCTGAAATTAATCAATCTGGTTAGAATTCAAGACCGATTGTTCTAGGTAAATAATTACATGACATGTTAGTATACTGTGCTTTATTTGTCACTGTTATGAAAAAAGATACCATCGGTTTTCTAAAAGATGTGGTAAACTGTTTGCTAATTGCCAACGACATTTATAAACCATCAGCAACCTCCTAAAGGAGATACATACAGACATTATATGTTATTAAATGTTTAATTTTATATGAAATAAAACTCATTTGTGCCAAATTAAATCAAACAGACATTAACATTCTGCAAGAGATCATTTTCATAAAATGTGCAATGCAGTTCTGCTTTTATTTATTTTGCGGTTTGGCTTTTAGACAATGGCTACTGCCTCTGCTTCACATGTCGGCTCTCTCAATATCTTTTGGATTCCTTGCATTGTTGTTTATTAATATTTGACAGCAAATGTGACAAAATATAAATGATCTCATGTTGTTTAGCATCTTGCTCTCGAGGGGGAAAGTGACATTAAAATAAAAAGCAGCCGTGTTAAGGGTCAATGTACCGGCAGGCCAGATCTATCCAGCTGTACCATTCCTCTCCCACCTGGACAATGAAGGGAGCAAACTCACCCGGAAGTTATGAATAGTTTACAAATTGATTCATCTGTCATTGTACTATGTAAAGTTCCCAGAACTGAGAAAAATTGATTTAATCTATTTGAATGCTCTGTGCAATGCATGTCCTATCCCTCTGATAAGTGGTACCTGTCGACTGATGACAGATATACGTGTGGTAATAGTGAGATGCCAATTACTGAGAAAAGATAACATCTCGTGTGTCTGAAAGCTAAAGGTCCAGAATATGATGAGGCACTGGCCTTCCAGTGCAAAGCATGCTGGTCCCAAGACAGTGAGGAAATCCCTTTCCCCTTAAACAGGCAGCTGGTTCTTCTCACTTCCTAGCAGTGCATGTGTACTTAATGCTGTTTTCATTATTCTAGCGATAGATTGCACTTGTCTATAATTGTGAAGATGGATTCTCTCTAACTACTTATGATTTCTCATGGCTGTGACAAACAGCATTTGAAACAGAACTGTTAGGAAATAATAATACCATGGCTTGCCTCTGGATGGGAAAAGAAATCAACTGCTTTGCTTTCTTTGTGGCCAACTAAATGCTTTTGGCTAATAACATAATAGAGAGATAAGAAAACTCATAGTTAGAAGTATTATAATAAGTTTTAACTGGGTGGGTGGCTCACACCTGTAATCCTGACAGTCTGGAAGGCCTAGGCGGGTGGATTGCTTGAGATCAGGAGTTCCAGACCCACCTGAGCAAGAGCAAGAACCTCTCTCTACTAAAAATAGAAAAACTAGTTGGGCATTTTGGGGGGCACCTGTAGTCCCAGCTACTCGGGAAACTGAGGCAAGAGAATTGTGCTTGAGCCTAAAAGTTTGAGGTTTTGCAAACTATGATATCATGGCACTCAACCCAGGGTGATAGTGTGAGACTCTGTCTCAAAAAAAAAAAAAAAAAGTACATTAAGTTTAGTTGCTTAGAAAGAAAAATTTGAAGCAAATGTAACAAATTACAACAAAATACCCAGAGTTCATTCTTAATTGGCTTACGTATAAATATGAATTCCACTTGAAAAAATAGAACTATTATGTCAATAATTTATAACATTAACACAGCAAGAAGAACAAGAATTCTTAAGCCCTAGTGTCTTCTCACCCCAGCTCCAGCCCTTTGTTTCTTTTCTATGACTAACCATTTTGTTAGCGTTTCCTTTCCGAATTGTAAGTTGCCAAGCAATAATTATCATTGAAATTTGAAGAGGTAGGTTAGTCTGTGAACAATGCGTGCTTCTTATATTACTGTCAATTAGCGATTGGTGCTTAACAAGATGTTTTAAAAGCTGAAAATGCTAAATTACTAGCTTATCTGAGGGAAAAAATTCATCTCTTGCAAAGTCACTCATTTATAAAAAATGTTTTCATTGAAATAATAAAAATAACATGAAAAATCAGCAGAAGCATGAAATAAGACAGATAAAATTATGGGAAATAAATTAAAGCAAAGTAAGCCTCAATAAACCCAAAACTTAATGGAAATCAAATTCTATATATTTAAAAATATATAGATAGCATGGATATTTTATTGATTTTGCAAACAGAACATCTAATTCTAGAATTTCATTTCACTAGTGTTCCAAGTTCATGGTTTATTCTTAGGGAATTTGAATACATTTTTGGTTATTTAGGTTAAGCTTAACACTCTTCCCTACCTCCAGGAATCTTTTCTCTTACTATGCTTTCTGAATTTCATCTAAACCAATAATTTTTCTAGATTGATTATGCCTCAGAGAACATGTGGCAACGTTTTAGACATTTTAGGTAGTCATTACTAGGGGTTGGTAGTTGTATGACCCAGTGTCCGGTAGGCACAGGCATAAGTATTGCTAAGCAGTCCTCAATGCACAGGGTAGCCCCCACTAACAAAAATTATATGGCTCTGGATTTCAATAGTTTGCTGTTAAGAAACTATGATCTAAACTGTAATGGTTTAACTGGCCCATTGTTCACGTCCTTTCTAAAGAAAAAAAAAATTCTCAACATTTCATTATTATTATGCTGTAACAACCCCAAACAGAACCCTACAATAACAGCAGTCACTGGTGTGTTCACAGCAGTCGAGTAGGCTCAGCTAGTCTAGCGGGTGTTTGTCTGGCCTGTGTCTCTCATGTAGTATCAGCCACGCATTGTCTAAGGGTGAGGTTACCTTAAAACCTTCATCACTTACATAGCTAGTGCCTGGGCTGGAAAAACTTGAACTCTTAGTTCTCTAACAGCTGGGGCTGCGTGGGCATCTCCTCTCTGTGTATGTGGTTTCTCTACTCAGTCTCTCTCATAGTGGCCTTGGGCAGTTGGGTTATTTCATAGGGTGGTTACTGTCTTTCAGAAAAAATGTCACAAGAAAGACTGGCAGAAGCTGAATTGTTTTTTTGTTTTTTTTTCTCGGAAGTTGAACTCTAACTTTCTACTATGTTCTATTTTTCAAGGCAGTCACAATTTGCTGTCCAGATTTAAGAAGAGTAAACAGATGCCCCACATCCTAAATCGATGAGGGACATCTGAGGTGTTGCAGGCACAGCCCAACTTCTGCCACAAGAACTAGTGTTTTTTTTTTTTTTTTATTTTCTACGTACAAAACCCACTCTCCCCTATTAAAACCTTTACATGTCTCCTATTACTGTGAGGTTCAGCACTCTGCTACTTAACTTAGGTCCACTTACCCAGGAAGCTCTGTGAGTTTCCCAGTACAGCTCTTTCAGTATAATTCCTCTCAATCTGAAGAACCTACAGCCTGTTGAATCACCTTTAATGTCTATCACACAGCCAACGTACGGTGATACCCCATGCAGAGGATAACTGATGCACTTTCATTCAAACATATGAAATGCAAGGCAAACAGAGACACTGATGTATAGCAATTCATAAATTAAGCTGAGTGCCTGTTGCTGGTTTCTGGATTATAGCTCATTCTATGGCCTAGAAATGATTTTTCACAGCCCATGGGTCTGTAATCTGGGTCTTCATTCTGCTGTCTGGGTCATGTTCCCTTTCACATACGAAATGCTCGATGTTTATAGCTGAGTGTTCTCAGGAGATTTCTGCCCAAAGAAATTCTGAAATCCAACTTCTCTTTTAATTTTATACTATCCCTGTCCTTATGCCCAATCTGACACTTTTTTTAAACTATGTGAGTTTTTCACGAATTAAAATATAATTTTTTTTTTTATTAAGGGAAATGCACATTCACAAATCTTTCTGGGGAAGACGCTTTTCTATTTTGGGCTCTATTTAAGGCTCTCATGGGAAAAGTCACTGGAGCTCTATATCCTCTTATTTAGCAGAGAATATGTGAGAGGCACTCAGCATCCTTGAAAGGCTTTTTGTCTTGTTGAGAGAACTTATAAATCATGACCTTAGTTTTTAACAAAGGGTTATCTTGAATTCAATTTTTTTTTATTGTAATCCAAGTCTTATGATCTCTAAACTGCCAGATTTCTTGGTAGCTACAGTCCCTTAAAACGGGTGTTTTAAGAAAGATGTGTGGAAACCGCATGGGCTTTTGTAGTTTTTGTTATGCAATATCACCTATCCTGCAATGCAGTCATGGAAGCAGTCACAAAGCGACCCAGGTTCAAGGGGACTGGGCATGGACTTAACCTCCTGATGGGGAAAGGGTAAGGTGACCAGATTTTAACATTGTTAAAGCAAGACACTATTGGGTTGGGGGATGTGTGTGGGTGGGTGGGTGGGTGGGGGTGGCTGGGCCTGACAACAATGCAAACTTTGATAAGCAGTTATTGATAATCAGTTCTCAACAATTATTTGTTTTATTAAAGTTTAACATTATAAAATTAACAAAAATAATATAAAACTCATATCCTGGTGAAATAGCCACATGGCAGCCGAAAACCATATATTCCCTTATCATTTTCCCGCTGTTCCTTAGCTTGTTGTGCATTCTTTCCAAAAATTGGGACTTTTTTAAAACACTGCGGGACATGGGACAAATTGTTAAAAATCGGGACTATCCTGCCAAAAGCGGGATGTCTGGTCACCTTAGGAAAGGGTCAAAGAATTCACAACGCTTTTTAAACTCACAGCAGTTTTCTCTACGTTATCTTTATGTTAAAATACCACTCCAATCAGGTCCTACTAACACCAATAACTACATGTGCTACCTATGAGTTTGCCTTTACTCATCATGATCTAGTTTGTGACTTTCCTTTGTTTTTTTTTTCAAGTCTAATTCAATTGTCCTCCCAATAGTATTAATGACCTAGCTTTAAAAGGAACAATAGAAAAAAAAAATAATGGGTGTGGTTCATGACATTAAAGCACTCATTACTTGGTTGAGGAAAATTCTAAAATATGAAACACAATTCTACAGTGTCAACTGATATACCTTATTATGAATAAAAATTTGGTCTAGTTGTCAACATAAAATAGATGGATGACTATCAAACAAAACATTACAATGTATCCCCCAACTCACATCAAGGATACAATATAATGGAGAGTTAGAAAATAAAAATATTTAAGGAAGATTCCTTTGAAGAGAACAAGGTAGTAAATTGTATATTCTGTCCTTCCGCATAATCTCTCTTACATAAATACATCCAAAAATGAAGGGTAAAACTAATTCAAAGTCTATAAGATGAACTTTAACAGACCAATCAAGAATCTAATATCTATTTACTAAAAAATATGGAAGGACTCTAGAATGTTTCCTGACTCATGCTTGAAAAAAAGTTAAAGAGAAAGAAGGAAAATGAGACAGATACAAAACAGCCAGACTTGCCTGACAGTGGGTAGAAAGTGCAAGAATCTAGGGCTCGGCTCGGCGCCTGTGGCTCAAGTGGCTAAGGCTCCAGCCACATACACCTAAGGTGGCGGGTTCGAATCCAGCCCAGGCCCGCCAAACAACAATGACAGCTGCAACCAAAAAATAGCCAGGTGTTGTGGCGGGCGCCTGTGGTCCGAACTACTTGGGAGGTAGAGGCAGGAGACTCGCTTGAGCTCAGGAGTTGGAGATTGCTGTGAGCAGTGAAGCCATGGCACTCTACCCAGAGGGTCAGCTTTCGGCTGTCTCAAAAAAAAAAAAAAAAAAAAGAATCTGATGTTCCCGGGTAGATCTGGCTGGAGCAGCAATGGTCTGCAACCATTTAGAAAGGCATCTTGCCCAGAAGGATGACCTCCAAGACCTGAGGATCTTAGCCATGGCTGTGGGTGTGCACTATGTCAGCATTTGATGGTTAATTAGAATCACAATCATGATAGAACCTCCCTATACCAAGGAAGGGGGTTTCAAGAGTAATTTGAGAGAGCTACAGAAATGCTCACGAAGAGGAGAAAACGGTTTAACTAGAGCAATTGATAGAGCTGACTCAGAGGCAGGAATTCACCTTTAGAATGTTCTTATCCACTTTTCCTTTCTTCGCTTTCCTACTTTGAGCCTGGGTTCAAAAGAACCCTTGGCTAGAATGCTGAATGTGGATGTAGGAGTTTTAACCAGGAAGCAGTGAAGAACCACCTCTCTGCCTTGCACTACCATGGCCCCTAATTTAACTTTAAATTAGGTTCAGAATTTGACTGTTATGTGAGGTGGTTTATTTAAATTTTGCTGAATAGGGAATGTGTTCTTGTCTTAAAGTGACTACAAGGTTTTTGATAACATAAGATTAATCAGAAAAAGCAGGAGATTTGGGTGTTGCCTGTGGCTCCACATGCTGGCCCCATATGCCAGAGGTGGCAGGTTCAAACCCAGCCCTGGCCAAGAACTGAAAAAAAAAAAAAAAGCATGAGATTTGCCAGGAGGTCCAAACTAGATCCTCAGTTGTGTAAGTTCATTCTACTTATAACACTTAGCACAGGCTGCTTCTGTGGCATCCTCTCCTGTTTGTTTTTAAAGAGTAGATTCTAAACTGATATTCCAATATTTGGTGCAGGTGAAATCATTAGCCCAGATATTTCTAATCACCTGGCATTCATTGATAGAAAGAACATGGATACTATTCCTCTCTCTGGTGTAGCTAAATCACCTTATTTCTCAAGCTCTTCCATCCTGGATTAAGCAAATATCAACATAAATAACAAGGACAGTAAATAGAAGAGCGTTCTGGCCGGGCGAGCTCTCTAGCACTTTGCAGTCGCCATTTAGTGATGCCTCTTTTCTCCCACCAGTGATCTCCAGAAGAGAGAAATGAGGATGACAGCAGGAGGGAGGGCGCTGTTAACTGTGTGTGACCAGGAGCAGGCAGGGTGCACCCTGAAAGAGACAGAGCTCTAGTGCTGGGGGGCTCTACACATGCAGCTTCTTCAGATTCTAAGCAACTGAAAACAGGAGCCAGTGTCCTTAGAACATTTAAGCATCTGAAGTTGATATCCATTCTTTGTATGCCAACCAAAGATCGGGAACACGTAACTCTACTGTAGAGTCTTTTCTCAGCAATAAATTTACTTGCTGAAAAAGTAAACAACACACTGTAAAAACCTATATGCTTTATTTTCCCCTAGTTTAGTGAACTTTGTGAAATCTCTAGATCTTGTTTACACACGATGTGTACTCAGTCAAGGAGCTGGAAATCTCAAAGTTTTATAGCACACAAAGTGATTAGTTATTTAGTGGATTGATCAAGAATAGACCCCAGACTAATGACAGTGTTTTTAAAAAATGAATCTATTGATAGTTGTTACTGAAAAGACTTTAGGTCTCAAACCATGAGACAGAGCCTCTGCCTTATTAATACCACAGTTTTCCTAAGTAAACTGTGTTCCCTCAGAGTAGCAAAATCTGACAAAAACGGGGTCCTAAGTCAGTTTATTCACCCTAACCTCTATGACCAGGGGAATAAGTCCTCTAATTTTACATACCAGAGTTATATTTTCATCCCCCGGTTCTGGTTTTGGATTTTATGAAAGAAGGGAATCTGTGTCTCTTTTAATTCATATACTTAAAAGGATCTGGAAGATTTTAGCAGCAGAACAGGGGATTCAAATGGAACAAAAACCACATCTACAATATCCCGACAGAGCAAACCCAGGATTCCTCTTGGTCATTATTGGTGCTCCTGGAGGAAAATATAGAGACCCGCGAGAAGTACTGAAGAGAATTCCTGTTCAAAGTCGATAGACTGACAGCCGTATCATATATTTATTTGGTAAATTAGAATACTCTTTGAATTTTAAGAATATTAAACAACTAATTTTGAGCTCATGACTGATCTTCAGAAATTCATAGTTAAAAACTTAAGCAGTGTCCAATTTCCTCCACTGATTCCCTTCAGTCACTGTGCATATTGTGGAAATGAAAATATTATCATGATATAGACAGGAAAGGATTTGTTTGGATAATGTTTTAGTTTTCTAAGGCTTCCATAACAAAGTAACACACGCTTGTAACTGGGAAAAGAAACATTTATTGTCTCACTATTATGGAGGCCAGAAATTTAAAATCAAAGTGTCCCTTAAAAGGTACTAGGGAAAGATCTGTGTCAGGCCTGTCTCCTGGCTTTGGGAGCCACAGGCATTACCTGGCCTGTCGATGGTCTTTTTCCAAATTTCCTCATGCTGCCCTCGCTCTGACTGAGGCTTTATATTTGCAAATATCCCCTTCTCATAAGGACACTCACTATTATACTGGAGTAGCTCCCCCCCTGAGCACCTTATTTTAACTAGATTACTTCTGTAAAGGCTCTAGTTCTTTTTTTTTTTTTTTAAGTTTTTAGCGGGACCCGGTTTGAACCCACCTCCCCTGGTATATGGGGGTGGTGCCCTACTCCTTTGAGCTACAGACACCACCCAAGGACAGACACGCTTGTTCTTTGGCTCAAAGGAGTAGGGCACTGGCCCCATATACCAGAGGTGGTGAGTTCAAAACTGACCACAGCCAAAACCAGCAAAAAGTAAATAAACAAACAAAAAAAAAACCCAACAAAATAAACAGGTCAGTTTCTGATGAAGTATAAGGAGACTAGATGTGTGAATTTTGGAGAACATAGTTCAAACCATGAGAGTTTTCTGTTTTGCATAATTTTCTCTACCTAACAGTTTACTTATTGAAAGATTTCAATTAAAATATTCAATACCCTGTTATAATAGTTTTTTGGCTCCCTGGAGGTTATAATACAAGTAAAATGTAACAACTGCAATAAAGTTCCTTGATAAATATGCAAACAGCATTTAATTAAATTTTTCCTCTCTGAAAATATTTCTGAAATTATATGTTTATAGACTGTGTATGTGTAAGTCTTGTTTAGGTAACAATTAAAAGACATATGCAATTTTTTTTTCTTAATCTGGACTTGTATTTTTTCTATATAATAACCATTCATTATAAATTGAACTTTGATAACAAGATGAAAGTTTCCAAATCTGAATAGATTGGAAACTATATAGATAGTTTCCTAAACTATACAGATAGCACTTTCATAGATTTTACCATAATATATAATATTTAAAAATACAAAAATATTGCCATTTTATGATTTGAAATGAGCACTTTTTCATTTGTTAAGTTTTAAAATAGTAAAGGGCAAAGGAGCCCAAACTCTGACAATCATTCTCTTAAAATCTTGACTTCAGGAAGTGTTAAGTGCCAAGTGCAACAATCTTTTAGACCTTCTCAGCGTTGTTGTCCCTCCTTAATTATAAAGCTTTAATTATGTAATTGGTCTTTGATGACATTATAGACATTCCCATTAATTTTATGAAATTAATCTTTGTTCATTATCAAGTGTTTCAAAAATGGAGTCATCCAATTCTTTAAACTTGTTATCATTAATCCCAGAGCTGTTCGGGGGGTTTCTATCTTCTCTGACCTACTGCTACTTTATAAGGGGTGTTGAAGTTGCTTTATTGTACACAAGTTGATAGCGATTTAAAAATTATTTTAATCATAAAAAGAAACATTAATACTTCTTCAAACTTCTCCATTGTACATGCAGTAGTGAGAGCCACACATTAGCTGGTGCAGTTATATCATTTGTCAACTGAAGAATGATGAGTTTCACAAATTTGGAAAGAACCTCGTTTCTGGTAAACCACTGCAGCCTGCAGAGTGGCTATTCTGCCTGACTAAGAAGCAACATACTTAGGCAGAAGCTGAGAGAGTGTGTACTTAGAGGAAAAAGAACTAGGACTGGGAATTTATACCAAGCCAGGTGGCCAAGTATACAAATTTAACAAGGTCTGGGAGAAGGTGTGAATGTTCATGAACAGAGATGCATTCATGTGTGCAATGAAGCTTCAGGCTACTTCATGGGGTCTAGCTTCAGAAAATGGTGGCCTTGGCAAAATTTAGGGTTTGGGTTTTGTTCATGTGATGCCCAAAGGTGAAACAGAGGATGCAGAAACCACCACTGCACATCCTCTCCAGAGTGGTCAGAAGCACCCACAGGAAAGGATGCTGATCGGTTATGCCAACACCACAGAAAGAGGAGAACAACATTAGCTAGGTGATGGAAATCATGAGTGGAGCAAATATTTTTCAACAGGTTGATTCTGTTCATCTCCAGAAAGAGAGGCTCATGGCCATTAAACAAGCAAACAGGCATAACAGTGTGCAACCTCCCATACTGTCCCGGCTGGGAACTCAGCTTTAAGGTTTCTCTGCGGTGCTTTGGCCAAGAGGGCACCAATCAGTTTCTCGAGGGTCTTAGGATTTTATTTTATCAGGCTTTAAAATAAAAATAAGATGTGTTGTGTTGGGAAGATAGTTTGCCTTTTGTGAAATATCTACAATGTTAGCAAACTGTTTGTTAAATATTGAAGCCTTAAACATCAGCAGTAGCTCTTGAACTTATCCCCCCTATCCAATTGTCGTTCTGTATTATTTGATCACAATCTTCCCACCACCTCTCCCCAGCTGCCTAAGCCTCTGGTAAAGCCGTCTATCTCCATTCCTGTGGTAAAGAGAGGCGACACTGGATCATCTCACCACGAAAATGATAACGGTGTGAAGTAACGCATATTTGAATTAGCTGGATTTAATCATAATACTTCAAAACATCATATTGTATATGGTAAAAAACACAATTTTTTCTGTCAATTTAAAATAAATAAATGAATAGACTAATAATAGACTACAGAATGGTCTAGAATAGACTAATAATAGACTATAGAATAGAATAGAATAATAATAGACTTTAAAAGGACCTTGGACATTAATTAATAGCTTAGCAACTAAGATAGCAACTAGTATTTTTAAAGTCTAAATATCTGAATATCATGGCTTTACTAGTACTCTATTTACATTATTATATGCTACGAAAGATGAGACTTAAGATGAGTAACCTACTTCTTTAGAAGCTAGAGTATAACAGCTTTCCTTATTTCTTCTCCATTTTTTGATGAAAAAGGAGCTATCATTATTATTAAGTTCTCATTATTTAATAATGAAAGAAAAGTCATCATTATTTAATAGGTTCTCTGTCAGTTATGTCCCTATCTCTGACTCTTAGTGAAGAATACCATTAGGCTTATCCCTAGCCAAGTGGAGTGAAAGTGGTAATGATCTAAGTTAGAACAAACTCCATCAAAGATTCTAAGAGATATTGGATAGACACAAACTATAATCATCAAGGCCCTCTTGTTCTCTGTACCCTCATGCAGCTCTCATATCTGTGATTTAAATATGTTAGATACAAATTTTGACTTTCTAGAAAGACGTTAAAAAATTCCAGATTTTCAAACAAGCTTCTTCTTAAAATTGGAACAGATTCTGAGTTGCATTATAGTTGCATTTTTTCCTAGACATTTATTTAATGTCTAGGAAAAATGTGTTTAAAAATGCTTGTATTCTTTTGTGTGCATGCTTTAAAATTAACCATTTATTTTACCTCTATGAATACATCAACTAGAACACACCTGTGCTTTGAGGAAATGTATAATCACACTTTAAAACATTCACACAAGTTTGTCCAGTACACAAAGATTATGGATCCTTCCCCAATTTAACCAGAGAATATGCTCCTTCAGCTGGTCATCTCAAAAATTCAAATTGTTATACTCAAACATCAATCACTTGATAAAATTTAATTTATAATTTGAAACATCCGAAATTTGAGTGAGTTGCATCATCAATTGTTAATTTTTTTTAAAAAAATGAATTAAATTAGTTCATGAGGAAGTCATCCGACTCTACATTATCTTTATTTTTTACATTTATTTTGCAAACTTGAGATGGGAGGTCAATATGTAAGGAATTGGTCACAGAGATCCAAACGTACAAATTGTGTAAATCTGTGGTTGACAATACGATGTTACCCAATGTATTCTATATGCCTGTATTTTGTCTAGATTCAGGGGCAGGAAAAAAACATGCCTATCCACATTCAAACAAAAATGATTGATTTATTTTACTAGATAAGAGAACTATAGAATCCAAATCTAGGTTCTTTTCTTCCATAGATTTAGACACCACAACCTTTGTTTACAGCTCAGCTGTACTAAATCATAATTGGATTTGTATTAATACACCCATATACATAATGCTTTCCACTGGTTTTGGTTTCATTCTTAGTGTTTGCATTTAACATGTATAATATACATATATTGATAGATTTATAATAGTAAATCTAATTAGACATAAATTAAATAAACTATGGCAGACCCATAGAAAGATAGATAAATACCACCTTTTTGGGTATTGGAAAATGTTACAGTGTTGTTTAAAATGGTGTACATTTTTAGATATTACAGCAATAATATTCCTGAATAAAAATACTTGAATATTCATAGGAGACCACATAGTACTCACATGTATATTTTCCATTTTGAGTAATATGCTATTGCCTGTACACACTGACATGTGAATATATTTTAACCCACTTTGACTTAAATACATGGAAAAGTTCCACTGCAATCACATATTCACGTATTTAAATGCAATGTTTCCTTTATTCTCCTGAACTGGAACGCTTGAACCTTATTTTTTTACCTTTGGTCATGTTAAATCCAAATGATTCCACTTTAGTAGACATTAAGCATTTAAAACAAATAACTCGACATATAAAACTTGATGAACAGTTTCAAAAGAGCAGATAGTACTTACTCATCCAAGGAGAGCACAGCAGCGGCTGAAAAGCTGTCAAGAAGAAAAATGCCAGAAGGATTAATAAATCATATTGCTATAACATGATGATGATAAGAATTATAAACAGCTATGTAGAAATTAGGTCACTAGCAGTCAGATGACACGGCTTATTTTAGCCGTGGGAGTAGAGGAGTGTATATCTTTTGTTATGCACTGGTAAGTAGCTGGCACACTTGCAATATAGTAATATAAACATTACTTAAAGACATTATAATTGGCTTTGATCCAAAAAATGTCCTCTGAGTTACCATTCGCTAACATAGATTTTAAATTTTGCCACAGAGGACTGAAGATGCAAAGAAAGGCCAGAAGTTAAAAAGACAGGCAAAAATAGAGAAGGAAGGAAGGAAGGAAGGAAGGAAGGAAGGAAGGAAGGAAGGAAGGAAGGAAGGAAGGAAGGAAGGAAGGAAGGAAGGAAGGAAAAAGAAAGAAAGAAAGAAAGAAAGAAAGAAAGAAAGAAAGAAAGAAAGAAAGAAAGAAAGAGAAAGAAAGAAAGAAAGAAAGAAAGAAAGAGAAAGAAAGAAAGAAAGAAAGAAAGAAAGAAAGAAAGATGAAAGAGAAAGAGAGTGGGTTATTAGAAAATAAAGCATGCACACATAAGAATACAAGATTTTTTTTTTTTTGCATTGCTTAAGAAATGTTTATTTGTGGACTAGGAATTTCTTATGTGCATTGGCCTGCTTTTCTGCATACATCCACTGCGTAGCAAAATCCCTTTCCTGAGTTAGTGAGCCTAATGGGCTTTGAAAGGAAGGCCTTGTGGCAGACATGAACAGGTGTTTTTTATTTTTTTTAATTAATTTATTTTTTATTGAATCATAGCTGTGTACATTAATACTCTAATGGGGTACAGTGTGTTGTTTCTATATACAATTTGAAATACTTTCATCCAATTGGTTAGCACGACCTTCATGTCATTTTCTTAGTTGTTGTGTTAAGACATTTATATTCTACATTTAGAAAGATTCACATGTACCCTTATACGATAAATCATAGGCGTGATCCCACCAATCACCCTCCCTCCTCCCCTCCCCTCGCTCTCCCCTTTCCCCATATTCTTGGGCTAAATACAAAAATTTTTAAACACATTAATAATGTCTGAATGTCCATGCTGTTTACGAAAGAGAATACTGAACCATAAGAGAGTGAAATATCTAAAACAAATGCTTCTAGAATACTTTTGAAAAGTTTTTACTTTATGAAACATTTATTTGAAATGGAAATCATTGTTTGTAGTACATTTTTTCTATGACATGAAAAGAACTGTCTTCTTCTTCACTGCCATGACTTGTACCTCTATATAAAAGTAACCATATAACCAGAAGAACGATAAAAGAAACAAACAAAAACTTCACTTAACTCCCCTCCCCAGGCAATTGACTGGAGAAGCTCTTGAAAAGGCCAAACAATAACTTTACTGTGATGGACTAAATTGACTTAGGTTTTATACTATATTCACATAATTAAGATACTTTGGCAATAAAAAGTTTATTAAAAGTTAATCAAATCATATTTCCATAGAAAATGTCTTTGAGTGAGCTGTGTTTATATGTGCCATAATGAGAAGTTTTTTGAATATTATTCCATTAAAATGATTTTACTTTGTATTGTATAAATTAATGTCTCTTACTCATGAACATAGATTATTAAAATATAGTCAAAATTAAATTTATTTGTGAATCCACCCCCTGAAGTCAGTTATTATTAATATGTGGGTCTATATGCCTTGTCTTTCCCCTTGGTCTTATTAAGAAAATATTGGCTATTAAAGAAAAACACAAAAAACATGTAAATTAGTAAGAAATGAATGCTCACTACATTCACTACTATTGATTCTGCTGCTTATTAAGACACATTTTTTCTATGTATATGCCAACAGATTTCAACATTGTTATTGAACATACAAATCTATTTTGTATACTGTTATGTAATTACTAAACTATACTGTTTTCTAGCTTCCTTTCTGTGTTGGCATTGTATCTTAATTTTCAACATCAGTTCAAATCCATCCAATTATTTAATAATATACTTGAAATATAAAAAAAAATGATTAAGTTATTTGTCTATATTTAGTAATAGAATAACTCGGCACTGAATGAGAACTGTTGATTATTAAGTTTTTATAATTAAAACAAATACAACTAAAATGATTTTTTTTTTTTGAGACAGAGCCTCAAGCTGTCCCCCTGGGTAGAGTGCTGTGGCATCACAGCACACAGCAACCTCCAACTCCTGGGCTCAAGCGAGTGTCTTGCCTCTACCTCCCAAGTAGCTGGGACCATAGGCGCCTGCCACAACGCCCAGCTATTTTTTGGTTGCAGCCATCATTGTTGTTTGGTGGGTCTGGGCTGGGGATTCGAACCCGCCACCTTAGGTGTACGTGGCTGGCGCCTTAGCC
>CAUYTI010058936.1:0-21946 GCA_963575145.1 Galago senegalensis | reverse complement strand
CTCCAAACCATAAGAAAACAGTCATGGAGCCTGTTTCTCGGAAATTTAATTGAGTACATAGAAGAAAAAGGTTTTACTCCTCTGTTTATCCTAACCTTTAACTTTAACAATAGAAGTCAGATAATGTATAGTTCTTTGAGGTCTTCAGAGAGGAACAGCCTGAGGCTAGTCTTAAGATGGTTGTCTTACTTTCCCGACTTTCTTTTTTTAGGCTAATCTTATGATGGTTATCTCACTTTCCCGGACTTTCTTTCTTTCCTATAGTTGAAGATAAGGATAGAGGATGTTAGAATTATTGATCAATGTGGTGTACATGACTGGCTCCCAATAAAAGGAAGTGGAAAATAAAGACATTTTGCTACATGCCATCTAAGAGCATGTAGTCGTTTCTTGCTTTCATACAATTCTAGAAGCAACCTTGCACCCACTGCCAAGCCGTCCTTCTCTCCCCGTGAGAAAGAACATCACCCAATAATACCAGGGCAAGATAGTTAGGAGTGGAGAAAAGCCTTCTGACTCCTTGTCAAGTTTTAGTTTATAAAAATCAAATGCCTGATCAGATTACTGACATCTATAATTCAGAGGAAACACCATGTTTCTAATTTCTATGTTCAATTATATGCTTAAAATAAGTAAAATTTGGTTGTGATTATTCTAAGTACATTTTTTTATGGTAGGTTTCAATACCAGGGCTTTACCAATTTAGAGACACATTTGAAAATTATTAAGAAAGCACTAACTGATTTTAGTCTAAATAGAATAGTAAAATATGGAATTGTATAGAGAAGTTAATGTTTATATAGTCAAGTAATGATATTTCAGGGAGATAAATGCACCCTGAATACATACTGAATGTCATGTCAAAACACTGTTCAGTGGCCAACAGCCAATGACATAAAAATGGTGAAATATTCCTCTTCCTTAGGAGACATGAATGGAATCTTAGTCAAATTTTTAAGAATGCTTTGGCAAAAGGTTGGTGAATCTCTCCTTCAGGTCTTGTCAAAATAACCAGCTGGACTTTATTTTTTGTTCCTATGCTCAGGGAAGTGAAGCCTGAGCTGAGCAAAATTTGTTAGAGTTGAGCATGCAAAGATGAGAGTGTAAGTCAGTTAAAGTGTCTGGAATTTCCAAGCAGAGGAGTAGTATAAAGTCAGAGAACAGAAGTCTCCATGAGGATCCAAAACATGAGGTTTGGCTACGAGCTGGCCTGGATACACAGAGGTCAGACTCCATAATGCCTATAGTTAATCATTTGATATCAGGCTGGTTGCTGAATGGTGACTCTAGAAGCCATAATCAGCCTAAGAGACTTTGCTGAGCAACTTGGCTATTCATTAGAGATCTGGACAGCACCCCCTTTAGGTAAAAGAAAAACACCTAGATCTAAGCTCAAAACTGCTATAGGTCCATCAAAATAAAGAATAAAGAAAGACTGACAAGAAAAAAAAAAAAAAGACCTGCCTATAATCTATCCCTCTACCATAATAAAACCAAACATCATTACAAAATTTTAAAAAAAGGCATATTCTAGAATAAAGTTGAACAAACTATACACCCCCAGGAAAGTCACCTGTTTTTGTAAATAAATTTTCATTGGAATACAGCCATGCCCATTTGTTTAAGTATTTTGTGTTGCTTCTTTCCCACTAGCACAGCAGAGTTCAGTAGTTATTGCAGACAGTGTCTAACTCACAACCTAAAATATTATCTACTCCTTTAAACAAGTTTATAAACCACAGAGCTGGACTCAATACAGTGCACGAACCACAATATCTAGCATACAATAAAAAAGTTATTAGATATGAAAACAGAAAAGAATGTGACTAAACCTAAAGGAAAAAAGTAGTTGATAGAAATGGAGCTTAAGATGACTTAGAGGTTGGATTAGTTTCCAGAAACTTATAAGCAATTTTTACAGACATGTATATAGGCTTACAGGAAAGACCATTATAATGAAATCCTGGTAGATAAATGGAAACCATTTTTACGAGACACAGTTAAAAATTCAGATGTTATAGTATCTGATGTAATATATCTAGTAGGTAGCTTAACAGAAAATGAAAGCCTGAAAAAACCACTGAGCTTAAAGACAGATGAAAGCTGGGCATAGTGGCACACACCTGTAGTCCCAGCTATTTGAAAGCTGAAATGGGAGGATCAGTTGAGCCCAAGAATTAGAGTCCATGGCAAAACATGTCTCTTTAAAAAAAAAGATGGAGAGTGGCACCTGTGGCTCAAAGGAGTAGGGCACTGTTGGGAGCCAAATGGCGCCAGAGGACTACCCACCCCCACCCTCGAAATTATGCTGACCTTTGTCAAGCAAAGAGCTGTTTGTGTAAAAAGAGTGTTTCAAGAAAAGCCACAAAAATATTCCAGGCACGTCGTCAGCGCCCCCTGCAGAAGGCCCAACTCCCATTTCTGCATTCCTCTGCCCCACCTTCCTTCTTTCTGAGTACCTTAAAACTAGGCTTATTGCCTCCATTAAAGAGACCTTGACAAAAGAATCTGCAGGGTCTCGTTCCTTTCTTTCTCACCCGTTCTTTTTCAGGCTCGGTCCCCTTCACCCCACGAATAACCGCATCCCACAGGACGCCACAGGGCACCAGCCCCATATGTCAGAGGTGGCAAGTTCAAACCCAGCCTCGGCCAAACACTGCAAAAAAAAAAAAGGAAATTTACCAGTATGAAAAAAGGCAGAAAATAGACTGAAAAATATTTAAGAGAACTCGAGGGATCAATGGGACAAGACCAAGAACTTTAACAAGCATGTAGTTTAAGTCTCAGTGGGAGAGGGGACAATAGACCAGAAAATATATTCGAAATATGTAGGAAATAATGGTTGCAAAATTTTCAAATTAGTGAAAAAAATAAAAGAAAAAGAAAGAATTCATTTTCATATTCAAGAACCTCAGCAAAACCTACGCAGGATAACCAGTGATTCTCAACTTTCCTAATGCCACAACCCTGTAATACAATTCCCGTGGGTCATGACCCATAGGTTGAGAACCTCTGGCCTAGACAAATGCACCCAGGAAAATTCTACTGAAACTGAAAAAAGCTGAAGATCAAGAGGAAAATCATGAAGAATACTTGATAAAAAGAAACATATTATACAAAGGGTACCACTCATACAAATAATAGAATACTTTCTACTAGAAACAACAGAAGCTAGAAGGCAGTGAAAGAACATCTTTAAAGTACTGAAAGAAACACAAATTTTAGGCATTAATTTACATATGGCAAGATGCCCTTCAGTAATTAAGGACACATTTTCACATAAACAAAAGCTGAGAGTGTTCATCACCACCCAAGGCACACCATAAGAAATATAAAGGAAAAATTTTAAGTTAAAGGGAAGTCACATTACTTGTAACTTAGATCTATACAAAGGACTAAAATATATTGGGAATGGTAAATCTGTGAGGATATAAAAATGAATAATGAAGATCAAAGAAATAATCATAAAAACAAATAGGAATATTAAATTCTCACCCCAAGATCAAGAACATGTCAGAATTTTTGCTCTTATTATTTCTATTCAACAATGTACTGGATTTCCAGCCAGTGCAACAAGACAAGAAAAATAAATAAAAGTCATAAATATTGGGTGGGTAGGGGGTAAAAGCTGTCTTTTACCTATATATATATGATGTATATATATGCATATATATATATACACACATACATTGTACACGTGTATATATATATACACACACACATACATTGTAAAAAGTGGTAGGAAGCATTAAAAAAACTACTAGAACTAATAAGTAAATTTTATAAGGTTTGAACTACAAAAATCAATGTTTAAAAATTAATTATATTAGAAAGTAATATTTTAAATTTTTAATTACTGTAGAATCAAAAAACATTAACATTTAGAAATAAGTTTAACAAAAGACATGCAAGACCTCTATATTGAAAGCGTGGTGAGACATAAACTAATGTAAAGGTATACCATTTCATGAATTGAAAGATTTAATATTATTAAAATATCAGTTTCTTCTTATTTATTTGTAGATTCAATGCAATCCCTATCAAAATCCTAACAGGTTTTTTTCAGAGGGGAGATCATAAACTCATAAATTATTTCTGAAATTCATAGGGAAATACAAGATTCTAGAATAGTCAAGGAAATCCTAAAAAGAACAAAATTTGTATACATACACTATCCAATTTACAACATTATAAAACTATAGGAATGAGGTGCCATCACACTGATGTGAAGACATGTAACTGGGTCATGGAACAATATGAAAATAAAATTAGATTCACTTATATAGGTCCCATGGCAATTCAAGGAGCAAAGCTTTTTCCACAAATGGTGACAGAAAAATAAATTAATATATTGAAACCAATGAGCATCAGGACCTGCCTCACACATACACAAAAATTAATTCAAGGTGTTTTGTATATACTTATATACACACACACCCATCTATATGCTAAAATCAACTGAAGCATATTTTTATGATTTTGATACAGAGCTTTCTTAAATGAAAAAAGTACTATAAAATTTTAAAAATTGATAAATAAACCATAAAAATTAAAACCTCTGTTTATAAAAACATCAAGAAAACTACAATTATTTGCAAAATGTAATAATAAGGGACCTGTGTCCAGAATGAATTTCAAAATCAACAATAAAAAGGTAATGCTTTGATTAAAAACAGAAAACTAACCATGAACGGGCATTGCTAAAAAGAAGAAATACGAATGTCCTTCCACACGACTAAGATGTCCAACATTATTAGTTGCCATTAGTTAAAACCCAAATGAGATTCTATTCTGCATCCACTTAGTGGGACTGAAATGTTAGAAAGACTTACAAACTGCTGGGGAGAAGGTAATATGACTGGAACTCTGATTCTTTGTTACTGGAAAGGATCAAATTGGTGGATTCTTACACAGTTAAACATACACATGGCTGCCTACTTCATTACTCAAAAATTTCTCTTAAATATTTACTAAAGTGAATGAAATAGATGGGCACAAAGAGACTTACAAAGAATGTTTAGGAAAGCTTGATTTATAATATCAGGAAACTTAGTACAATCCAAATACCTACCATAGAATAAGAAAACCGTGACATACTTATACACAGGAATACTACTCAGCAATTAAAAAGGTACTACTGTTAAATACAAAATTAAAGATTATGTTATACACAAAAAAAGCCATCTTAATTTCCTCTTCCTCACCTAGAATTCATGCTATTTTATTCCATTTTTATGAAGTTCAAGAATAGTAACAGCCTCTAGGATAGGGTTGGGCATGAAATGGATTAAAACATCAATGAACTGAATGATATAAATGTTTGCTTTAATTCTAGTGGTAATTACAGAAGTTTGTATGTCTGTAAAATCTCACGAAACAATATCCCTTTGATCTACATATTTTACTGTATATAAATTTTACTTCAATTTGTAAAACTGCGTGGGCAGGGCCATCATTAGTCCTGTGCTGTTGAGGAGAAAATCTCTGCCACAAGGGCATAACAGATTATGAGTCTACGTCTTCTAGAGTCTTAAACTTCTCCCTAGAAGCAGTCAGTCACTTTGGTTAAAGCCATTAATGAAGTTGCTGCCAATTTGTCCTATTCTATTGTATAGATGCATCATTCTCATCCAATTTCCAGCAACTGAGGGTATTACAAAGACAGCAGTAAAACATACTTTTACATAGTAATAGTCATCCCACTTTAGAATCGAAGTCAAATCCTGTTTTAATTAATACCATTACAATATCATCTATTTTTAAATAGTAATAAAATCCACATCTACATTCTAGCCAGTAGCACTTAACTTGCTTTCTTTTCTAATGTACATATAAAGAAAGCCATCACATGTGAGATATATTATAAAATACTATATTTGGCAAGAAAATTGTCTGCAGCACCCTCACGGAAATTAATCTACAAATGGCAGATATTTTGAGATGAATGTTTCACTTTTCTCTGTTTACTGGGACACAGAGAATACTGTTGGCTTAATTAAATGAAGTTAAATGGCAAACACTGTAATGAGAGAGAAATAAATATAAATATAAGAGAGGAAGAAGGAAAAGTAGGAAGGAAGAGCAAGAAGATATTTAAAAATTATGAATGCTTGGTTTTAAACTGTTTGCACTAAGGTCTTATCAGAATCGTAATAAATGGAAAAGTGGTATTAGCTGATTTGTGCAAAGCTCAATTATTACATCATTAAAACTGCTACATGTATACTCCTATTATGAAATAAAAAAAACTAACTGTTATGCTATGAATTGTTAATAATAATCAGTATCATTTTGCCAAACTGACCTAGCAATAGTTATTCATGAAGTTACTTGGCAAGATTCAGGGATTATATCCATACCAACTCACTAGGAACTCACATGCTTTACAGCCACCTCCAGAGTACCCTTATAGTAGTCAAGAAGTATTCTGGCCACTTCTCTATGAGAAAAAATACGTATCATTCTACCACCCATCTGCTAAACGCAAATATTAAAAAGAGTACTTGCTAAAGTGTTTTAAGAATCTTTAAAAAGAGGTAAAGATGCATCAAATACATGTAGAGCAGAAAGGTGTAAGAGTAACTATTTCAAGAATAGTTACAGAGTTTAAAAATATGCGTAGTTCAAACACCCCACAAATTAGTATTGTTGATTAACACCAAACGTAAAATTGAAATTGTATCTACAAATAAAAGAGCAAGAAACAATATAGAATTTAACAACACAGCGAGTTTTCTACTTTATGAAATGTGGATTAAAATACAGGAGTTTGTATGTCTCTTTGAGCTTAAAATTGAAATATACAGTCACATGTATTCCTATTTGTTTATAGACTCTAATTTTTTCTTGACCTTTGAAAAAAATAAACAATTTTCTAGAAAAGTTTTACGCTCGCCCACCACAACGCCCGGCCATTTTTTGGTTGCAGCCATCATTGTTGTTTGGCGGGTCCAGACTGGGGATTCGAACCTGCCACCTACTTGGGAGGCAGAGGCAAGAGACTCGCTTGAGCCCAGGAGTTGGAGGTTGCTGTGAGCTGTAATGCCACGGCACTCTACCCAGGGGGACAGCTTGAGGCTCTGTCTCAAAAAAAAAAAAAAAAAAAAGAAAAGTTTTACGTTCACATAAAATTAATTGGAAGATGCAGAGTTTCCCCATATGTTTCCTGTGGCCACGCCTGTCTAACCTACTCCATTATCAACTTTCTACCACAGAGTGATGCATTTGTTACAACTGATGGGCCTACATTAACACATAATTATCACTCCAAGGCCATTGTTTACATAAGATTTACCCTTGGTGCTGTGCAGTCTTTGGATTTGGACACATTTAGAATGGCATGCACGCACCATTATCTTTCCTACAGAGTAGTTTTGCTGCCCTCAAAATTCTCTGTGCTCCCCCTATTCATCCTACCCTTCTCCCTAACTCCTGGAAATCATGACTTTTTTTTACTGTCTATAACAGTTTTGCCTTTTCCAGAATGTCATATAGTTGAAATCATACAAAAAGTATCCTTTAAGATTGGCTTCTTCTCACTTCTTAGTATGCAATGAGGTTTCCTGTCTTCCCTTTTTATGGCTTGAGAACTCATTTCTTTTTAGCACTGAATGATATCTATTGTCTATAGGTACCAAAGTTTATTTGCCCATCCAGCTACTGGAGGACACTTGGGTTGCTTCCAAGTTTGAGAAATTGTGAATAAAGCTGTTACAGTCATATTTGGGGATTGTGTGTGTGTGGACGTAAATTCTGAACTCCTTTAAGGAAATACGAAGAATCGCAGTTTCTGAATCATATAATAAGTTTAACTTTGTAAGAGACTGCCAAACTGCCTTTCAAAGCGGCTGGAATCACTGGGCCTTCCTACCAGCAATAAATGAGAGTTCCTCTTGCTCCACATTCTTGCCAGCCCTCGATGTTGTCAGTGGTCTGGATTTTAGCCATTCCAACAGGTGTGTAGTGGTATCTCATTTTTGTTTTAATTTACATTTCCCTGACGACATAGGATATGCAGCATTCTTTCATATTCTTATTTGCCATTTGAATCTCTTCGCTGGTGAGATTTCTAGGAAAGTCTTTGGTTCATTTTTTAAAATTGAGTTGTTTCCTTATTGTTAAATTTTAATAATTCTTTATCTGATTATTGCAAGGTTTCAGGATGCAGGGTTAAGATACAGAAGTCAAGAGCTTTCCCGTGTACTAGCAATGACCAAGTGCAATTTGAAATTGAAAACACAATGCCATTTATATTAGCACTGAAAAAAATAAGATACCTTGGAATAAATACAATTAAATGTACACAAGATTTATGTGAGATTTACAAAATGTTAATGAGAGTAAAAGCAAAGGACTGACAATGGAAATATATTTCATATTAATGGACAGGAATATTGTCAATGTATCGGTTCTTCCAGTATTGATTTGTAGATTCAGCACGATCCCAGTCCAAATCCCAGCAATTTATTTTGTGCATATCAGTAGCTGATTCTAACGTATATATGGAGAGAGAAAAGATCAAAAATACCAAACCCGATATGGAAGGAGAACACAAGGTTGGACTAATATTACCTGTCTTCAAATGCTTTTGTAAAGCGACAGTAATTAAGACAGTGTGTGAGTATTAAAAGAATAAAATATATCAATAGAACAGAATAGAAAGCCCAGAAATAGACTCACATAAATATAGTCAACTGATTGCTCAGAAAGCCGCAAAGGCAAAACAATGGAACAAATTTAGTCTTTTCAACACATGATGCTGGAACTACTAATTGGGCATCCACATGCAAAAAATGAATCTAGACACGGGCCTTACACCCTCACAAAAATTAACTCTACATGTATCATAAGCCTAATTGTAAAATGCAAAACTATAAAACTCCTGAAAGGTAACACAGGAATTTTATTTTGACATGGGATAAAATCCTGATGACCCGAAGCTTGACAATGGCTTTGTAGCGACAGCACCAAAGACAGACATGATCCATAAAAGAAAGTAATAAGCTGGATTTAATTAAAATTAAAAATTTCTGTTCCACCAAAAACCCTTTCCCTGGAATAAAAATACAAACCACAGATTGTGGGGAAATATTTACAAAAGCTGTCCGGTAAAGGACTTGATTTTTTAGAGCATTTTATGTTTACGAAAATTGAGCAGAAAATACAGAGATTCTCCTATAACCCTGCTCTCCCGCACACAATTTCTTCTGCAATAAACCTGATGCACTCGTGTGATATATTTCCTATAGTTAACGATCCAAGATTTATGCATCATTATTAACTAAAGACTGTTGTTTACATTAGGGTTCACTCTGGGAATCCTTTTAACGGTCCATTGTTTATATTATGGTTCCATTTTGAACTTTGACAAATGAATGATGTCATGTCTTCACCATTACAATTTCATAATAAGAGTTTCACTGTCTTAAAAAAAAAACCCTGTACTCTACCCACTCATCCCTCCCTCTCCCCCAATCCCCAGCACTGACTTATCTTTTGCTGACTTTATATCTGTCCCCTTTTCCAGAATATCATGTAATTGGAATCATGTATTATATTCAGTTTGAATGTAACGTGCCTAAGTGCACATTACGTAGCTTTTTCAGATTTCTTCTGTTTACTTTGGATTTAGTTGGCTCCTCCTTCTCTGTTTCCAAAGGTGGAAGTTTAGGTTACTGATTTTAGATATTTTTCTTTACTTCTATTTAGTTCAAAATATTTTAAAATGTCTCTTCAAATTCTTTCTTGGACTCCTATTACCTAGAAATGTGTTGTTTAATTTTCAAATATTTGGAGATTTTCAAGGTTCCTTCCTGTTATTGAATCACAGTTTAATCCCACAGTTTTGTGTCCTGAAAGCATACTTTGCATGATTTCGCTTCTTTTAAATTTGTTCAGATATGTCTGACGACCCAGGATATCATCTATCTTGGGGAATGTTCCACACACGCCTAAGTAGTATGGGCATTCTGCTGCTGCTGAATGAAGCAAATATAAACACCAATTAGATCCAGTCAATTGGTGGTGCTATGAAGTTCAAATATATGGAGACTTTGCCTGTTGGATCTGTCAGTTACCCATAGACTCGTTGAAGTATCAGACTCCAGCAGTTGATTTGTCTATTTCTGCTTGCTAGTCTATCAGTTCTGACACACATATTGGATGCTCTGTTGTTGAATGCGTACACCTTAATGACTATTTCGTCTTCATAGAGAACTGGCCTTTTTTTTTTTTTTTACCATTTCGTAATATCCTTCTCTAACAATAACAGTTTTCCTTCCTCTGAAGTCTGTTTTGTCTAAAATCAATGTAGCTATTTCAGTTTTCTTTTGTTTAATATAAGCAGTAGATATCTTTCTCTGTTCCTTTACTTCTTATTTTGTGCGTTTTTTGTTGGAAGTCTGCCTCTTGCACACAGTATGTGCAGGTATTGTTTTGGCTTGTTGTTATCCACTCTCAAAGTTCTTCTTGGTATAGACCATTCACATTTAAAGTGTTTATTGATATAGTTGGATGACTATCGGTCCAATCATTTTCTACTCACTATCCTCCTTCATTTCATTTCTGTTTGCCCTGCAATCTTTTTTCTGCCTCCTCTGGCTTAAATTAAGCATTTTGATTTCATTTTCATAATATATCAATTATACTTTTTAAAAAATGTTTTAGTTGGTCGCCCTAAACTTCATACATTTATGTTTACGCTATAGATTTATCTTTATATTATACATTTGAAACAATGTAAGTCTACTTGAAAATACTTCACCTTCATATGTAATGAGGACATTTTATAACAGAGTATTATAAATTTTCTCTCATCTCTTATTACATTTCTGTTATCCATTTCACTCAACTATAAGCTATGATCCTCCCATACATTGTTGCTATTATCCTTTCGAACAAACTGTTAGTTCTTGGATCAGTTGAGAAATAAGAAAAAAAAATATTTTATCTTGTTTATTCCTTTTCTAATGTAATTTTAGAATCACTCTCTTTCTGCATGTAATTTTATTTTGCTCTGAAAAAATATCTTTGAATATTCTTGCAACAAAGGCCTATTGGTGACCATTTCTCCTAATGATTTTGTTTTTGGTCTGAAAAAGTCTTCATCTCTCTGTCATGTATGAGCAATAGTTCTAAAAAAATTTTAGGTTGTTTTGTTATTTTTTCCTTAAAAAAAAATTCTGTGCTTGCTTGCATGATTTCTGAAGAGGAGCCCAGGGTAATTCCTATCCTTATTCCTTTATATGTCTTGTGTTTCCCCTCTCCACCCTCTCCTCAACCTCCAGCTCCTCTTAAGATGTTTTTTGTCTTTGATTATATTATATCATATTATATTATATTCAGGTTGAACATAATAAGCCTAAGTGTACATCTTTTGGACATTTATCATATTTAGGTCTCTAAGCTTCCTGGATCTGTAATCTGGTGTGTATCATTAATTTGAGGAAAATCTCAGTCATGATTGCTTCCAACAGTGATATTTCTTCTAGCTCATTCTCTCTTTCCTCTCCTTGATATTCCCATCATTCATGTTAAAGCTTTTGTAACTGTTCCATGGTTCTTGGATATTTTGTTCCATATTTTTGTGATTCTTTTTGCTTTTCAGTGTAAGAAGTTTCTACCAACATATATTCAAGCTCACTGATTCTTTCTCTTGGCCATGCTCCGTCTCCTGATAAGCCATCAAGGGCATTCTTCCTTTCCATTAGTGTTTTTGCTTTCTGATATTTCCTTTTGATCCTTTCTTAGAATTCCCATCTTTCTGCTTACAGAATCTATTGGTTATTGTATCTTGTTCACTTTTTCTATTAGAACTCTTGGCATATTAATCACAGTGATATATAATCACAGTTATTTTAAATCTCCAGGCCAATATTTCCAAAATCTCTGCCATGTCTGAATCTTATTCTAATGATTATTTTGTCCTGTTGGCTATGGTTTTTGTCTTTAGCATGCCATGTAGTTTTTGTTGCAAGCCAAACATTATCCTGAGTAGGAAGTTCAGTAGGAATACTGAACTTTAATACTGGCTTTAAATGTGATGTTGATATTTATCTGCCTAGAAGTTATATCTACTATTTGCTGTAGCTGTTGTAACATACAGTCAGAGGCTAAAAGTTCTTCTAATGCCCTTTTTGTTCTCACCTGTTGACTTTGAGTTTCCCTAAACACTACTTTTTATATAAGGTCTGATAACTTGAAGTTCTTTCCACTGTATTCCACCATTAATACACAGGAGCCTGACGCAGATGGTGGTATAAGGGGCGGGGGGTGGGGGGAATACTACAACCCCATGATTAGGTCCCAGCCTTTAAGTGATTTTGTGTCTATTTTTGACTGTAATATTAATAAGTGATTCTCAGGCTTTTTCCTCCCTTCATGAGATCCAGGAGAGCTTAGGGGGCATCTAAATTTGAGTATTTCCTTTTTTCCAGGATGATCAGGTTTTGGTAAAGCTGAGTGGGTTCTGCTAAAATAGTTTTCCTGGAGGGCAGGAAATATTTTAGGAGACCATAACACTTTAGGATTATTCCAAAATGGTTACTTTTTGTCTTCTATGCTGGCAGCTGAGAACCCAGTAAGGATGTTGAAAGTAAAATTTGCAAAAGTATATGCTCCCTGGCTCGGCGCCTGTAACACAGTGGTTAGGGCACCAGCCACATGCACCAAGGTTTTTGGGTTCAAACCCACCTGGGCCAGTTGAACAACAACGACAACTGCAACAACAAAAAATAAATAGCTGGGCTTTGTGGACAGCACCCATAGTCCCAGCTACTCGGGAGGCTAAGGCAAGAGAATCCCGTAAGCCCAAGAGTTGGAGGTTGCTGTGAGCTGTGATGCCATAGCACTCTACCGAGAGCAACATAGGTAGGTGACTCTGTCCCAAAAAAATAAATAAATAAAAGTATATGCTCCTTCCTGACCTTCCAGCTGAAGTACCCAAGAGCTGTAGTTTTTGTTTTTGCTTTTACTTTCTCAAGCTAGTACATAATCAACTTCTGGCAAATAGCCGATCACCCTTTCTCTGTTACTGCCAGGATTCAGGAGGGGCTTCTGTTCAGTAAGGTGCAGTTCTCTGAATTTGCCTGTCTCTCCATTTTAAGGAAGCACTTTTCCCTGTGACCTCTATTCTCTGATGGATTTTTTGGAAGAATTGTCGATTTTTGGCTCATTCACGGTTTTCTTTGTTGTGACGATGGGAGGGACTACTTTTAAATTCTATGTAGAACCAGAAACTGGAAGACTCTACGTAGTTTTGATGTACGTTTTGTGTTTAAAGTTTTACAAACAACGAGTTTGAATTCATTGAACATATTTACAGAAGTGGTTTGTAAATTCTTACAGTCATTTGACTGTGAAGATACCTAATATTTATGAGGCGGCCAGAAGAGAAAAACAAAAAATCTGAGAAACTAGAAATAATGAAAAAAGAAACATAAGAGAACAAGTGGACACCAAAAGGAAGAGCTAATGCAGAGATATTTAAGGGAATAAACGTAAGTCAAGGGTAAACACTGAAGGAACGAATTGCTGGTGAGGAAACAGATCAGCTAAGTTTGCGGTATTTTGTACAATCCTACAGTGAAGTATTTGAGAAATGTTAGTTCAAAGGAAAAAATAGTAGAGTCTGTAGTTTCTGTCACGACATTTGTTTTCTTTGCCAAAGTTAGTTGAGCTTATAATTCTAGGGATGTAAATTACTAACTGGAAAAACTCCTAAATCGTAAATAAACTTGATAACCCTACCAAACAACATTTCTAATTGGACATTTTACTTTGTTTTGGTTCTGGAGCTTTGGTTCTGGAGATAAACTTGTCTGCATTTGAAACTCAGCTCTCACACAGTATGGAATACCTGTTTGAGAGAGAGAAAGAAAAAGAGAGAGAGATTGAGAAATCACCCTAAATACAGAGCATAAAAAAGACAATTTAGACGGCTTCTTTCTCTTCCATGTGAACGTCTGGGTGAGAGCCCCTTCATGGCTCTGTGATCTGACAGTATTGGGGTCTCCCTCTCCCTGCATCACGCTGCTTTGTCACACTCAGCACGCAGCTATATGATAAGCGGTCAAGCAAGATTTAGTCCTTTTAAATATTAGACCCAGAAGCTTCAAATGGCATACTTTAGCTCAAAACTATTGACAAAATATAGCAGCATGGCTATTAATATCTGCAAGAGACAAAAACAAACATACATACCAAAAAAAGAAAAACAACCCATGGTATCTAGCTACAGTTTGAGTCATGTGCATAAATTAAATGTAGTGTTTCTATGATGAAAAGGAGAAGGGGAGAGTGGATATCGGGGGACATCTAGAAATCTCTAAGATACTTCTTATTTTACTGTCTGACCAAGATAGGGCAGTTAACCTCTCTCACACTCAGTCCTCATCTGCAAAGGTGGTCAAACTTACACACAGGGTTTTTACTGAACACTAAGTATCAGGCAATGGGTTGGGTTTTAATGAATACTGGTTATTAATGCATATTCTTGAAGAACAAATAGATAATGGGAATCTCAATGGAAATTTTCCTTCATCCTCCACTCATAAGATCAAGTATTTTCCCAAGAAATTTTTCAAAACTTTGAGCTCAGAATTTTCCCAGAATGTGCATCAATGGTATTTCTATAGATTTGAAAAGAGGGCCTTTAGCCAAGATAATGATTATTTATTGATAACTTAAGGTGACCTTACTTTCTGCTGGTTCCTATTACCTAAAGGTATATATTTGTGAAGCTAAAAAGGAATCTGCATGCTTTTCATTTTTTGCCTATAATTTAAGAATAATGACCAGTGCTTAGTTTTAGTCTCTCTCAGATTCTAATACGTTCCACAAAAAACCTTCACACAGAATCTGCAAATCATCCCTACGCCAATAATTTATACTAATTTAATGGAAAATCTCTAAAACTTAAAAAAAATTAACATTCGATTTTTCAAACCGAAGGAAAGATGGTATTATTCTCCTATTAATATTTTGTTTGTATAGAACATTGGGATTTCACATTCATAAAATCACAATTTCCAGCAGGCACATTCAGCCCATATAAATAAGTTTTCTTTCTTCTAGAAAATGATAATCCTATTTTATTACCATTAATTGATTATTATATTTAACATTCGGGTAGGGCTACTAAAAGTGTGCCCAATATATCATATTCCGTTTTTACTTGAGGGATGACTGTTGAAGTTATTCCAATACAACCTTCAAACCACAGTGCCATGTCTTCAATGACAAAGATTCGCTGGTGATGAATATTCTCCACACCCTGACAGAATTCATTATTCTGATTTCAGCAACAATAACTGGTTCGTCTTAGATTGCATCACTCTGTGGAATAGAAGCTATCTTTATGCACTGTTTCACACATTTGAAGCTATACTGGATGCATTACATTGTGCAAATAAATCTTTTAAATAAATTACAATCGATACACCTTTGAATTTGTATATATAATTTCCAACATAATTCAGAAAGCTGGTTTTTTCTGTAAAGATCCTTTCTTCCCTCTCTGTCATCCATTTTCTGGATATACCAATGTATGAACTTAAAACCCCAAACAGCAATGATTTTTTCCTTCCTAAATCCAGGTCTCAAACTTGGAAAACACAGTATTGTATCAAGTAAAAAAAAAAAAAAAAGACAAAAATATTATAATTTCCAGGTAATAAATAAGCTAACATATAACTGTTGCAAACTATGTACTTTCTTTATTTCTAATTCACAGCAAGACTCCTTATCTAGTCCAGCACTGTTCTGCTTACAGTTGAAGAAAACTCTGTTCCTGATATTGACCTTTTAAAGAAACCAAGGACAATCTTTTTCACAGATTAAAAGACCATAAAAGTGCTAGTTCTGCCATTGCCAGAAGCACTCACTGAGCCTCCAAAGAGAATTATTTGCCAAAAGAAAAAAAAAATGGATTTAGACAAGTTTCTGTAATATGCACCATCCTTAACAAGTGAGATAGGGAGGAAAGCATAGCAAATCAGCTATTAGGGAGAAGGAATTAACAAGAATGGCTTGATGCCTCCTGAGCCAGGCCGTGTTGTGTTATGGTTTTGCCTTAAAAATAATTCCTTCTGTGTAGTCAGCAGGACTCTGGCCTTTTAACTTTTAACATGCTTCTACACTTAAACTGCTCTGCTCCACACGCAGATAGCTGTCCACAGCTGCTGCAAATTGATTTATCCTCAGATAATGGTTGCAGCTGATGACTAAAATGTCACTGTGAAACTCTTTAGCAATTTAAGGTGTGTTTGGCCTCATATAACTTGATTTTAACCCTACGTTTAAATGTATTAGCAGCTTCATAAATTCTTAAAGAGATGTTCAAATTGTATTTAATATTCCATTTTTTTCCCCTCACCTCAGAGTGTTTGGAGACTTTTCTTTTCACTGCAGAGTTTACAGCTTAGCCCTCCAAGTACTGTAGAAGCCGCAGGAAAGATGCCGTGTTATCCAGAGCTGGGAGTTATCCAGCTTACTGACCACACCAGAGTGGGATTTCATGCAGAGCATGAGTTCAGATCACATTTGGGATTAAGTAAACACGGCATAAGTCCTCACAGTACCAGCAAAATGGGCTAATCAGAAGGAAAGTGGACTAATGGGGAAAAAAGTTACCCTCATCTTTAAACACCTTTCAACTTTATAAATGTACTAGGGATCTATGTGTACAGAAAAGTGGAAATCTATGAATAAAATATATGTTTTAAAGATTGAACTATATGTTGCTGTTTTCATGATATACAATGGGGAGTACTTTCTGTTCAGGTTAAATTCTCAGTATAGGTGTTCAGGAACCTTTACAAAAGAGGCTTTTCCCTAAATAATCACACACAGAACAGAATCAAACTGATTACACGTTCATCACTCAGCCCATTGCAGGTCTCAAGAACTTGCTCGGGACTGTTCACGAGCTACTTATTTGAGCCTTTGAGGACTTTCTCAGTCAAATGTAAGAAGTAGTTCAGAATAATAATCTGTCTTGGTAAAAGGGAAATTCAATAAAGACTTCTAAATCTCCTGGTCAGAATTTCTAAAACTATGATTAATGCAATTTACTGCTTGTTTTTACACAATACTTTACAGGCCACTATAAGGAATTTACCTGTTAGTGATACCTAAAGGATCAAGCAAAGTTATTATAATGTTACTAACACTTCACAAGATCACTAAAATACACTTAGTATAACATGCATTTAAACAATGGACTAGTCTGATCCCGATGCATTACCCAACATTTTTGATTTCTTTAATGGCTTCTGGGTTTCCTGAAATACTAGTAGCTGACCCAGTTTTGCGCATAGATTAAATTCAACCACTTTTAATGCTGAAGTAATTTTATCAGGAAGAGTGCTTTTGTCCAGAACCTTCTCTTTTTTTCATATGTACATGTTTGCATTCTTCAAAAAATGTAAATAAAGGTCTCTTCAACATAGTCTCCTCTAGAAAAATTGTAGCAATTCTCTGAAAGCTTTGAGTTAATTATTTCAGAGCTAGCTAACGTAGACTATTCCTACTTAGAGGCTGCCTCAAACATGAGATGAATTACCAGTTGATAAGATCTATAGAAATTTCTAATTCACATAATAGTAAAAAATAACCCCAGGTTTCAGTCACTTCAGTAAATAAAAAACATAAAAGTCGAGAATAAATGAAAGAAATATCTGCCATGATAGATGTAAAGTAGAAAGAAAATTAGGTCACTAAATGGAGACAGGTATAATGAATCATTTGATGTCATATGTGAAAGCGCACACAGTATTTAGGGAAAAATGATTTTTAAACGGAAAGTTCATATACAAAGCATTAGTTTTAATCTGTGAAAAATAAGTGATTCTGTCATAATTAACACATTTACACGACGAGCAGATTCTAACTCATTCCTTCTGTTACTACAATACTGAGAAATAGCCTGAGCACTGAATTTTAGACCCTTAGGACAATGAAGAGCAAGGCGCAAGGAGGCTACAGTTCTGAAAAGAATGGTCATAGCTAAGTAGCGGTCACGCCTCACAACATCGACAACTGGACTTAAGAAAATCATAGGATTTTTTTTTCCCTAAAAAATATAGATTTCTATAGACAAAGTTTTATTATCTATGGCATCCAGATAGCGTGGGGGCCACAAATGTTTGGCTGTGAGATTAGGTAATTTCTGTGAATTTTAACATAGTGAAAGGTACATCACTGTGTGTGTTTTGCTATCCCTTAAGAAAAACATTTCTTTTCCCTTTAAATTGTAAACGAACATAAACTTCTCAGCAAGGAGCAATCAACACCACCTTTTACAGGAGAGATAATGTATTTAACTTCTTAAGTGATTAATTAACTGCAGACGGTAAAGATAATTGCACATTATCATCTGGGATACCAGTTCACTGGAATCAGGAGATTCAGTGGACACACAAGTCAGATATATATGTGTGTGTATATATAAATGTTTCAATGTCTCTCTCGAAATTAGATGACAGAAGGGAGTTTACCTAGGAGAAACAATGACATCTCAATTTTGTTGTTGTGTTTTGCTGTATTGTTCTTCCTCCTCTGTGATATAAAGAGGTAGAGGTGGAAAAATTCCTGTTTCCTGTTCATTTAACAAACGTACGCTCCTCCAGAATAACCCCATCACCCCTCTCTCCCATTTGCGTTTCCCAAGACTGCAGAGCTGGCTCACGTGCACATCAGCACCTGGGAGTGACAGGGGCTGATGTGTGTTTCCTTGCAGATGCCTTGCTCATGGTCAGGAGGGAATGGATGTGTAATGCTGTGCTGATATCAGCCAAGTAATATAACGCGCTGCCATTAGGAACATTATTCATAGTTGATGAACACATACCTTTTCTAGTGAAACACATACATTTCAGGAAGAAATGCATAGATCATTTACTGAAGCACATTTATTATAGCCAAATGTGTACCTCAACTAATGAAACACATAGATCATAGAGTAAAATGATTATACTTACATTGAGCAGATTTAACCATTTATGGATATTTGGGGGATGAACCAGTTTGGCTAGCAGGCCTAAACTGCATTGATTAATAATGAACTAAATGGTTTTTATGGATTATATATATATATATATATATATATATATATATAATTTTTTTTAATTTTGAATTTGGACAAAATTAAAGTCCATTTAAAATGTAGCCCACTTAAAATTGTAGCCCATTTGGTACTGGACTTTCCATTTCACACAAAGGAGTTCTGTGTGTCCTCAGCTCTAATGTCTTCTATGATTATTTATGCACAACTAACAGAAGAAATCTGTTAACCCTGTGCATTATCCAGCACTAAAGAGGAGCAGCAAGAGAGACTGAAATACGATGTTTAGGGAAGGCAAGTCACATTTGGGGGCGCCAACCGATCGCTTCCCTTCAAATACAATTTAGCACTTGCATTTGGACACGATTGTGTTCTAGAACTAGCAGCACATCTTGACACCATCTACCTTTATCTGCAGTAACAAATGCCAAGAAAAGCCAGAAATAGGATGTGAGTCAGTGCCCCTGCCCCTCCAGGGTCGGCGATAAACTATCAATTCCCACTGTATAAATTCAGTTAGCTCTGGCTCTCAATTGCCCTGAGGAATAGAGTGGGTCAAACACTTTGTTTATGACCAAGGAATCTCTCAGTACACCAGGCTTTGACCATAACCCTAACTCACCAGTGCTGGGGATAGATGTGAATTCCAGGCTCTCGCTTTAGTGAGAACATAATTCACGTGGACAAACATCTCACTGAGAAATTTTGTGAGATTGATCTGATTTGTATCGTTGTTCTGTATTATGGGTGAAAGGCTCTTTCAGCCTAAGTTTCTGTTAAAGTCTTGCAGAATGGCCCCTTCCAACTTGTGACTTTATTTTACAAAGCAAAACTAAATTAAGGAATCATGTCCTCCATTTTTCTTCTCTTTGATCCTACTAATACATGAGCTGAACAAAGGTACAGAGAATTAGAGGGGAAAAGCAAGGTCAAGTGCAAAAAGCCATTCCCAGAGGAAGGCAAGCAAAGTCTTTCAGGTGCATATTATAATATAAATGTTTTTGTTTATTACTTAGTGCCACATACCAATCCAAATTTCAATTGCTTATCTACATTCGAAGCATGTAACTCTTCATTTCATGTCTTTTTCTTTGTAGGGTCTTCTTTCTTCTGGACATTCAAGACATTCTTCATTTTAAAATGTGGCAATGCCCTGCTAATATTTGTAACTGGCTTTAGAACTGCCTTCCTTTCTAACTTTGACTTGAGAACTTGGCTGCAGATGTTCATTAAATCTGAAAGCTTCTATTTTTTAAAGCGTTCATATAATACGACATCGTTCGTTCTTTCAGTGGCAGTTTGTTTCTGTCCCCTCTCCCCATATGGTGCAGCCTCGAGTCCTGTAGAATAAGAGGTGTAGGAGATAAAATCGGATTAACTGGAATAGTCAATGTAATGCACCATGAGTTTTTCACCGAAATACTCCACTTTTTCTTAAGTTATAGGAGCTCATTTCATTATTTGTTGAACCCTCCAGTGACCCGGGGATTTCACTATATAATTTATGTTTCCTGATACAATTCAACAGTGTAATCTTATGATTTATGTGCTTCATTTATAATTTGATCATCTTGGTATAATGCATGTTTTTCTCCATGATTTATGTACTTTATCCCCTAATATATGTGTTTCGCCATATGATATATGTATTCATCAGCTATGTATTATGGCCCTGGTGGCACATTCCTAGAAAAGGAGGTAGAATACCCCAGCCTGAGGGTAAGTCCTAAGGTTAATTGCAATCAATTCACCTTCCACACAATTACACTTTCATCTGGGGGAGCTTGTGAACTGAGCAGGCTTAACATGGCAGCAGCAGGGAGGCAGGGGTGCCAGTTCCTTTTTTTCATAGATCCAAGAAAAAGCAAGTCCCAACAGCAGATCAGGGAATCAGAGCTCCACATTATGATTCTCTCTTTTAAAAAAAAAAATCTTTTAGGTGTCACTAATCACATTTCCATCCTTCTGATAGAACCTGATTTAAGCAGCAACAAACACATATTTATGGAAAGATTAGCAATGAATCAACTTACATTTCAAGTAAACGGTTTTTTTAAAAGAATAATAATTACTGAAGAATCATATTGAAACTGCTCATCGAAAACTCTCCACAAAACACACTTTCAAAAGAACTTTCATTAAACTCATTTGTTCAACAAACATCACCAAGCTCTGTGTCAGGCCTTTATTCTGAAGACTTATTTTCTGTCACATTTACTTATCCATTCCAGGAAAATAAAAACCAGATGAAAAGCCCTATCTTTATAACACTTATAAGCTATGTTGGGAAACAGACAATAAGTAAAATGATGAGGTAAAGCAAATAATGTAAGAGATTGGACTCTGACAGGTGCCCTGCAGCAAAATGAAGCAGGGGAGGGGAATAAGAACGGGGAGTCAGGATTTTGATTTTTTTTTTAATTAAGTAAGATACTGATATTATAAAAGTCTTATGGGAGGAGTAGACATTGGAACAAAGACTAGAAGGAGGTCAGGGTGATAGCAGAGTATCTGAGGGAACAGTGTGGGCAAAGAAGGCACGAAGCTGAAATGTACCTGGTATGATCTGGACAGAATGAGGAAACCAGTGTGACTGCAGCAAAATGTAGGGTGACCAGATGTTCCGCTTCTGGGGAGACAGTCCTGATTTTTAATAATTTGTCCCGCATCCCACGGTGGTTTAAAAAAGTCCGGATTTTTGGAAAGAATGCACAAATGGGCAGGAGAACAGTAAGGGAATATATGGTTTTCAGCTGCCATGCGGCTATTTCACCAGGATATGAGTTTTATATTATTTTTGTTAATTTTATAATGTTAAACTGTAATAATAACAAATAATTGTTGAGAAGTGATTATCAAGAACTGCTTATCAAAGTTTGCATTGTT
>CAUYTI010058930.1:0-28028 GCA_963575145.1 Galago senegalensis | reverse complement strand
GGTAGAGTGCCATGGCATTACAGCTCACAGCAACCTCCAACTCCTGGGCTCAAGCGAGTCTCTTGCCTCCGCCTCCCAAGTAGCTGGGACCACAGGCGCCTGCCACAATGCCCGGCTATTTTTTGGTTGCAGCCGTCATTTTTGTTTGGCGGGTCCGGGCTGGGGATTCGAACCCTCCACCTTAGGTGTACGTGGCTGGCACCTTAGCGGGTTGAGCTATAGGCACCGAGCCCTGAGGTTTCTAAAGTATGAATTTGTCTTGGAGACTTTTCGGCAACATACAATGGAATTTGTATCCAGAGTGAAATACAGTGACCCTGAGAGTAAGTCTATCCTTTGTTAGGTGCCAGCAATTACAAACCGTTTGAGGACCAATTGCTACAATTGGGCACAACAATTACACAACATAATTATACAAAAAAGACCAGATCTGTTAGTGGGGATATAATGAAAATGGCGATTTAAACCCAAGATGATAACAGAGATGCAGCCACGAAAGGAACTGTGAGGAGTTTGGGTAGAACAAACCAGAGAGGTCATAGGCATAGCATTCTCCTAAAGACTCAACAGATATGAAAGACACAAAGAGCCTAACACGAGACTAAGAGCATGGAGGTGAAACCAGGTTATGTGAAACTGTCCTTTTTCTACGATCTCATTCATGTTCTTGGACTTCTGATGAAAGCTATGTGACATTAACAGAAATGTTAGCTAGAATGCTTATCCGTGTATCTCCTGAGATTCTGCCTTGAGAAAATATTCCATCTATAACAAGTACTCAACAGAGTCATTTTAATAGCTCTTCATTTTCACAGAGGACAGAAATGTATACGATAAATCCATTATCTAAAGAGAGTTTTTGAAATAGCAGAAGGTGAGTGGATTCCAAAATGTTTTCACCAAATTAGATAAGCAGCAACTGCTGTTAACAATTTAAAAAATGAATAAAACAAAGTAACATGTTTACATTGGCTGTCAGCTACTCAATAAAAGTACATACAGATAAATGTTCAGAAGCCTAACGTAGATTTCTTGACTTATACAGTTAGGCAAACTTGTTACACTGCTATCAGTTTTATGTACTCAATTAGTATTCTGGGCTAAAATAATTTTTATAATATAGTTTTATTTTTTGTTAATACATAAGTGATCTAAAATTACAGTTCTATGTTCCCTCCCTAGTACTTTTTAGATTATTAATATTGATATTATAATGCAAACAAGGGGATTAATTGCAAACATTTGAAATTGGCTCCGAATTATAACTTATAAATTCTTTACCATTTTTGTTCTGTGATAGTATTTTTTCAAGGAAATAGCTACTTGTTTAACTTATTATTACAAGTTCTGCAAGTGATGATGCGTGGAGGGTGGATTTGAGAAAAAAAGTATTTGCACAAATAATTTTAATAAACAAAGTTTGTACTTTTAAAGGAAGTTCAGTAAAAAGTGACAAAATTTGATATTAAAATATATATTATTTTTGCTAAACATTGTTTGCTCAAAATCAAAGAAACACACTATTTTCAGAAGCAAAACAAGAATTCCACCATAGCCATCTATAAGTAACTTTGTACCAGAAGTTGTACCTGAGTCAATCAGTTGGGAAAAAACAAACAAACAAAATAGATATAAACATATAGAGATAGATAGAGATAGACTGATACATACATAGATAGATGGATAATATGGGAAGAAGAAGTGAAACTACTTACATATGTGATTTTTTGTATAGAAAATCTTAAAACTCTCCAAAAATTATTTAAACTAAAATATTTTCTCATTAACCTTATGGGACATAAAGACAACATAAAATGTTTTTCTTTATATTAACAATGAATATTATAAAAATGTATTTGATAACATTAAAAGAATAAACTTGTTAAGGACAAATTGTATAAAAGATGAGTAAGGTATGTATGCTAAAAATTATAAAATATGGCTACGGAAAAATACAAATACTTAAACAAATGGAAAGTCATCAATGTTATGGGAGCAGAAATCTTGACATTGTTAAGATGAAAATAATCCTTACATTGATCTACACAATTAATCTTTATTTAAAAAAAATCAGTTACTACTTTTTTGAGAATTTGGAAATCTTATCTATAATTAAAATAACACTGTAGCATACTGTGATTAGCCAAAACAATCTTAGACAAAAACGAATTTATAGAGTGGGCCCTTCATATCTATGAAATCCATTTTGTGATCAAAAATGTTTAAAAACGGGCTGGGTGCAGTGACTCACACTAATAATCCTAGCACTCTGAGAGGCCAAAGCTGGCTGGCAGATCCCATGAGCTCAGTTGTTCGATATAAGCCTAAGCAAGACTGAGATGCCGTCGCTATTAAAACAGAACTATCAGCTGGATGTCATGGCGGGTGCCTGTAGTCCCAGCTACATGGGAAGCTGAGGCATGAGGATCGCTTGAGCTGAAGAGTGAGATTGCTGTGAACTATGATTATGCCAGGGCACTCAACACTGGGGGTGAGAAAGTGAGACTCTGTCACAAAAATATAATAAAAAATAAGTAAAAATATAAAACAATAATTATAGTAATAAATTTCAAAAATTCAATATACCAACTATTTTTATAGCAGGGAAATTGGTAGATATTATAAATAATCTAGATTTGGTCTAAAGTATACAGCAGGATATCTGCAGTTTATATGCAAACACTTTATATAAGGGACATTGGGCATCTAAAGATTTTGGTATTATGGGGGTTGGAGGGGTAGCTGGGACCAATCTCAGGTAGATACTAAGCTAGGACAAAACTCAAATTTCTCTGTCACCAAACTTACTGTATTGTCAACAGCAAGCAACAATGTGTTTTACTAGAGTAAAGATAAACATATCAAGGGAAAGTAGTTCACGTTACACAAAGAAGTCTTTACCTTTACAGTTTATTAATTTTGGCAAGAACATCATGTCATCTACATGGCAAAAAATAGTCTTTTCAATAAATAAAGCTTGAACAATTGATAGACTCATGTAAAGCAATGAAGTTGGACTGCTCCCTTTCACCATTAACAAAATTAACATAGAACTGTTAATAGTTCTAAATATAAAAATAAAACTATAAACATTGTAGACAAAAACGTAAGTGTAAATTCATCTTCATGACTTTGACTTACCAGTGGTTCTCAACCTTTCTAATACTGTGGCCCTTTAATCCAGTTCCTGTGGGTTGTGACCCACAGGTTGAGAACCGCTGGCTTAGACAAATGTTTCTTAGATACCATCACAAGTGACCCTACAAATAGATAAATTGGATTTTATTAAAATGGAAAATTCTTGTCCATCAAACATGATCAAGAAAATGAAAGGCCAGCTTATAGTGTGGATGAAATATGTTCAGATTATAAGTGCACATATATGATGAAGTTCTGAAGGACTTTTATCAGAGTACATATATATGTATATAGGGATGTATGTGCATATATATGTGTATAACACACACATATTAAATATAAAACTTCTAGAAGTCAATCAGATGATAAATAAAATTATTAAATATGAATAAAGGATTTAAATATCTATTTCTCCAAAGACCATTCCATGAGAAATGCTCAACAGCGTTGGTCATTAGGAAAATGCAAATCAAAAATACAATTAGTTACAACTTCATACCTACTTGTTTAAATAAAACAACTCATCAAACAAAGGAAAACAAAAAGCGTAATAACAAATGTCATTTATGACATATTGCTCATGGGACTGTAATGTGGCCTGTCTGCTTTGGAAGACTTTGAGGCAGCTCTTCAAAAATGTTAAGCATTCTTGGAGCTATCACGTGACCCAGAAATTCTATGTTGTGTTATACACTCAAGAGAAATAAAATATTCCTACAAGGACACGCATGTAGTGATCATAGCAGCTTTATTCCTAGTAGCCAAAAAATGCAAAAACTCAAAGGTATGTAGGTTGAAGAATGAATACATGAAAAGTTGTTTATCTCTATAATGAGATATCACTTTGCAATAAAAAATGATGAAATACATCATGTTAAAGATTGATGAACCTTGAAAACATTATGCTAACTGGCAGAAGTTAGACTTATGATTTCATTATATGAAATGTTCACATTTGTAAATTTTTAGAGGACAATGGATTTTAGTGATTTCAAGATGATGCTAAGGCAGAAGGGATATGAATGAAGGAATACTAAAGTGTATATCATTTCTTATGGGGGTGAGGAAATATTTTAAAAATAGATAATAGTGATGCTTGTTTGTCTTTGAAAACATTCTAAAAACAACTGAATTGTGAACTCTCAAAAGATGAGTTATGATACATGAATTATCTTAATAACACTGTTTTAAAATGCTAGTTTTTATAAAGTGAAGGAAACAAAGTAAGAGGTAACAAATATATTTATATATTGTATTATTCTGAAGACATTATTTGTAAAATTTAATACTTCAAGTTACACAGCTTTCCATGTTACTCAGCATTATCATATACCTATATTAAGAAATTTGCCTTTTTCATCATTTTCTATTATACTACTAATGATTATATAGATTTCCCCAAAAGTCATTAACAAAAACAATTATATTGATTTAGGATAAACATGCCTGCGATAATATTAATTTTAACATGAATACTTTGACAGTTTTAATCATATTTTGCCTATTTATTTGCAATATTTTTCCCAAGGATCTAATTTACTCTAGTTTATGAGGATCTTCTGACAGTTTCTCAGATAATTGAATTCATTTTTGGAGAAAGAACACATAATCTGTTACTTTTCCTCAGCTCCCTATATCAAGAGGACAGAGGCTTGTTATTCCTTCTGGTTTAAGAGCATTTTAATTGCTACTTGCATTGCTGAAACTTTCAAGTTCAGTCAGGTAATTAAGCAGGAGATATGGATAAAAGCAACAGTTACAGGGACAAGAGGAAAATGATGTCAGAACTCACCTTGTTTTTTCCTTCCCCCCTCTCTCCATATGCCACTCAAAGCAAGCCTTGAAAGGAGAAATTTATAATTTCTTATACACGTCTCAAATCCTGGAAAATTCTATAAACATAATGTCAGTAACTTTCAGTTTCTCTAAACTTAATTTCACACAAATTACAGTCATCTGCATAATAAGTACTTAAGAATACAATATCTTTGAAGTCTGTCAAGTGGATCTCTGAAAACCTTTGTTACTCATTTTAGACCCTGCCATTACTGCCCATCAGCTAACCTTTGTGTCTTTCTTTTACTTACCTTGTATTGAAGAACTAAACCAAATTTAGGTGAAACGGTGTAGTTTAAATGATAAGTAATTAAAAAGTAAGTTGCCAACTCATCAGCAGCAGTCTATTATTTTGTCAGGATTTTACGCATGAATCAATTGTTTCTTTAACAGAAAATAATAATCATCAGCTGTTACAATCTGAGGCAAGGTATTCTATTAAAAGCAAGTTCCGCAGAAAAAAACAATTGTCTCAGGGATCAAAGGAAGAATAAGCTGACATAGTACTTTTCATGACAGTGATGTCAACAGAGAACCTGAAGAATAAAAATTATGTGATACAACAGTTTATAAACTTCAGTGTGATACATCTTTCCAAAATGTGAATGGGATAGATGCATCAGCAGTCCCTACCATTCACTAACGATTCAGTGAATAAGCATGATTTTAGGTTGCTTTCTATAAAATTTTCAACCACAAAGTCATGCAAATGATGATTCACAGACCATATTTCCAAGAAGCCTTTAAAAGCAGAATTTCCACCTGTTCTTTCAGCAACACAAGTGAAGCCCAAGTTTGCTATAGAACTCACCTTAACAGGGAAAGCACTTTTCTTAGCCTTTTCCTGCTGTTTAGCAGTTCATTCCCCTCATTTTTTTTTTTTTTTTTTTTTTTTTGGCTCAAAGGGGTAGGGCACGGGCCCCATATGCCATGGGTGGCGGGTTCAAACCCAGCCCTGGCCAAAAAAAACTGCAAAAAAAAAAAAAAAAAAAAAAAGAGTTGGTTATACTCACTCCATTCCCTCAGTCGTTTACTTCGGTTTGACTTCTATATTTTTGTCACCATAAGAGAAGATTTCTGAAGCTGTTACAATTTCAGTTTTCTGTAGTAGTGAACGGCAAAGCTCAACCTAAGTCTATTGGGAAAAAAAACTAATAGAAATTATTAAATAATCTTGAGCTTTTGTACAGAAGAGATGATTTGAAGATTAAGAATTTAATCCTATGGGTTGGATCTTTAAAGCCTTTATCAGGACAAATTGATAAAAGCTGAAGAATATTTAAGCATTTCAGGCATAAAGTCATTAATTGTAAAAATATGTATGAAATTAAAATTAGTCCCCATTTAGCTGTACTCATAACGGAGTACTTTGCAATGGAGCATTAAATACCTAGGATGCCAATTCAGTCATTCTTATCTGCATATGTAACTCAGTGTTGTTAAAATTTATGGGCGCTATACTTATCCCCATATATTTATAATTAAATCAATAATTAGGGAGGAAAAAATAAAGCAAGCATGTTTTGGAGAATCATAGACTAATCTTAATCCCTGTATATAATCAAATCTAATTTTCCTTTGAAAAAAGAGCTTCCTCTACTCTGATGATAGAAACACCATGTTAACATAGCTATGCTTTGTACTATCTAAATTCCAATAAAGAACTGTTAAATTCTCAGATAAAAGCAAATGTCAAAATTTCTTTTCTTTTCTTTTTTTTTGAATTTTAGGTTATTGTGAATTGACAATCAAGTCAAAACTTTTGAAATTTTTTAGGATGTGTCCCTTTTGTGGTTGTGTCCTACACCCAAAAGGTTTGCCACCCCCCACCTTGTGTCCTTTCAGTGGGAGCACACTGACCCCCCCTTCCCTTCCCCCCTCCTTCTTTCTCTTTACCCTCAACTTAAATAAAGTCTTTCTTCTATGTCAATGTGTGATAGTTTGTCTACAGGCTTCATAATAATATTGAATACATTGGATACTTGCTTTTCCATTCTTGTGATAATTTACTAAGAAGAAAATGTTTTGGCTCCACTGGTTAATACAAAAGTTATAAAGTCACCATCTTTTCTTATGGCTGAGTAATATTCCATGGTATACTTGTACCACAGCTTGTTAATCCATTCCTAAGTTGATAGGCATTTAGACTGTTTCCATATCTTGGTCATTGTATACTGAGCTGCGATAAACATGCTAATGCAAATGTCTTTAGATAAAATGATTTTTTTCTTCTGGGTAGATGCCTAGTAGTGGGATAGAGGCCAAATGGGAGATCTACTTTGAGTTCTTTGAGGCATCTCCATACTTCCTTCCCAAAAGACTGTATTAGTTTGCAATTTCGTCAACACTGTAAAAGTATCCCTCTCTGGTCACACCAGTGCCAGCACCTGCAACTCTGGGACTTTGTGACATGGGTTATTCTCATTGGGGTTAAGTTAAATCTCAGGATTTTTGTTTGTTTGTTTGTTTGTTTGAGACAGAGTCTCACTTTATTGCCCTGGTTATAGTGCTGGGGAATGACAGCTCACAGCAACCTCCAACTTTTGGGCTTAGGTCATTCTCTTGCCTCAGCCTCCTGAGTAGATGGGACACAGGCAGCTGCCATGATGCCCAACTATTTTCTTGTTGCAGTATGGCGGGAGCTGTGTTTGTACCTGCCACCCTTGGCATATGGGGCTGGTGCTCTACCCACTGAGCCACAGGTGGCACCTTCTTAGGATGGTTTTGAATTGCATTTCTCTGATGATTACGGCTAATGAGCGTTTTTTTCATATGTGTGTTAGGCATTTGTCTGTCTCCCTCGGAGAAAGTTCTGTTTATATCTCTTGCTCAGTGACAGATAGGATTGTTTGCTTATTTATTTATTTATTTATTTTTGGTGTTGTTGCTTAATTTGAGTTCTCTATATATCCTACTTATCAAGCTTTTGTCATATTCTTAATATGCAAATTTCTAAATATCTTTTATCATTCTGAAGTTTGTCTATCTGCTTTAATTGTGTGTCTTTAGCTGTGCAAAAACTTTTTAGTTTATTTAAGTACCATTTGTTTATTTTTCTTATTGCAATTGCTGCCTAAGTCTTTTTTTTTTTTTTTTTTTTGGTTGCGGTTTTGCCCCGGGCCAGGCTTAAAACCGTCACCCTCCGTACATGGGGCCCGCACCCAACTCCTTTAGCCACACGCTCCACCCTGCTGCTGAAATCTTCTTCATAAAATCTTTCCCCAGGCTCACATCCTCAAGAGATTTTCCCATACTTTGTTCTTGGGTTTTTATTATTTAATGTCTTAGATTTAAATCTTTTATCCATCTTGAATTGATTTTTGTAAGTGGTGAAAGGTGTGGGTCCAGTTTCAGCTTTTTACATGTGGTTATCCAGTTCTCCCAGAATTATGTGTTGAATAGGGAGTTATTTCCCAGTGTATGCTTTGTTGTTGTTGTTGTTTATTTGTTTATCAAAGATCAGCTAGTGAAGTTAGTGATAAGAGAGTTGTTTCATGTCTTGGTTTCCTATTCTGTTCCATATGTCCATGACTCTATTTATATGCCAATATCATCCTGCTTCGATCACTGTGGACTTGTGACATAACCAAAAGTCTGGTAGAGTGATGCCTCTAGCTTTGTTTTTATTACTAAAAATTGTCTGAGATATATGTTTTCTTTTTTTTTTTTCCCATACAAAATGAAGAACATTTTTTTCTAGTTTTTCAAAGTATGACGCTGGTATTTTAATGGGGCTTGCACTGAATCTGTACATTGCTTTGGGTAGTATAGACATTTTAACAATGCTGATTCTTCCCTGCCTAGAACATGATATGTTCTTCCATTTGTTAATGTCTTCTGCTATTTCTTTTCTTAGGGTTTCATAATTCTCTTTGTAGAAATCCTTCACCTCTTTTGTTACACATATTCTGACTTATTTCATTTTCTTTGAACATGCTATGAAGGAAATTTTACCTTACCTTCTCGACTTGGCTATCATTAGTGTATACAGAGAATACCAAGTTGTGGACATTGATTTTCTATGCTGAGACTTTATTTAATTTCTTTTTTTTAATTTTCTTAATTTTTTATTAAGTCATATACACATATATTATGAATACATTTATGCATATGTGGAGTACAATGTGTTGATTTTTTTATACATGCTTACATCAAACTAATTAATATAACTTTTGCCTCATTTACTTGATTATTGTGTTAAGGCATTTACATTCTACACTTGATAGATTTGACTTGTACCATTGCAATATGTTCCATAGGTATGGTATCACCATTTACCCTGCCTCTATCAAAACTTCCCCTTCTCCTTCCCTTCCCACTTCATTTTTCTTTTTCATCCTGGGCTATAGTTGTTTTCTTTCTTTCATAAGAAAGTGTGAGTAAATATAAGTTGGTTTCATAGAAGTACTGAGTACATTGGATACTTTTTCCTCCATTCTTGAGATACTTTATTCAGGAGAATACATACCAGGTTCCTCCATGTAAACATAAGATAGGCAAAGTCTCCATCTGTTTTTAAGGCTGCATAGTATTCCATGGAAGAAGCCCAAGTATCCATTAACACATGAATGGATTATTTTATTTCTTGACTACTTCCAAGAGTCTTGTGGTTGAGTCTCTGGGGTTTTCTAAATTTAAGATTATATCATCAGCAAAGAGGAAGAATTTGGCCTCCTCTGCCCCCATTTAGATGCTGTTTCTATCTTTCTCTTGTCTAATTGCATTGGCTAAAACTTCCAGCACTATGTTGAATAGTAGTGGTGATAGAGGGCATCCTTGTCTGGTTCCTGTTCGAAGTGGAACAGCTCTCAGTTTTATTCTATTCAGTATGATATTAGCTGTGGCTTGTTGTAGATATCTTCAATCATTTTAAGAAATGTACCACCTATACCTATATTATTAAGCACTCTTGTTAAAAAAAATGTTGAATTTTAACAAATGCTTTTTCTGAATCTATTGAGAGGATGATGTGGTCTTTGTGTTTCTATTAATATGGTGAATTAAATTTATGGATTTTCATGTTATACAACCCTTATATCCTTATGATGAATCCACTTGATCATGATGCAATTTTTTTAAATATGTAGCTTTAATCTATTGGCTAAGATTTTATTAAGCATTTTTGCATCAACATTCATTAGTGAAATTTGTCTGTAGTTCTCCTTTTCATTTGGATCCTTTCCTGGTTTTGATATCAAAGTCATGTCATAATTTCAATCCATCTAGTCTATGTAACTGCCTTCATTTAGGCATATGCTGGCAGTTACATTTTCTTTATTATGTACTTTCCATCTGAAATATTACATGGATTCCTGAAATACATTTTATTGCATTCTTGATTTATAATTCATGCAAAACATATTTATTAAGTACCTGTCATGTGCAAGATATATTATAGCTGCTAGAGATCTAAAAAGCAATAAAGATAAAGTCCCTGTTTCCAAAAATTCATAAGTGAAGCACATAATCAAATACAAAAATTATTTCAATGGGTCAATTGTAATTATAAGTCTAGGTATGGAATAATGGAACATTACATAGTTTGTTATTAACTCATGGTGCCATTAGAATTTGAGGCTGGGAATTTTGTATGATGATTATGTTGACATCAATACCAAAAAAAAAAAGCAGTATTACTAATGAATTACTCTAAGTCAAATATTTCTCATATTCAAACAAATTAACTCTTATTTTGTGCTACAGTCCCAGGACTTTTTTGATAAGGTATAGCTCTTCTGTTATAAATATAGTAGCTTTATAGCTTGCACAGTAAGTATAGTTCAGCTTTTATCCATTTTCTGCAGCAAACACAGAACAGGATGTTTTCAGAGGTTTTCAAGATGTTTATAAACAAGGCATTAACTCAGCCCTGAATAATAAGGAAACAGGAAGTACTAAACCCATGGAATTTTAAATATATGCAGTCACTATTTACTTTGCTCTTTTGAAAGTTTCAGCTTCAGTTTATGGGATGAAGACTAGTATATTACTCAGCTCTTAGTCTGTGATATGTAATTGTGTGGTAATAGTTTACAGAAGTAGGAGTGAGGTCCATGAGGTATACTAGTATCTTGGGCCTTACTATTTGGTATTTGGAAAGAATGTGCCCAGAATTTGTAAGCATTGTTCAAACCTCTAGAACTTCTGCCATGTTTCCAGGATTGGTTCATAAATCCGCAAGATGAATTTTCTAATGATCTACCATTTCAGGCCATATACTCAATATCTCCTCAAGTTAGACAGAAGAAATCTATGGGACTAAGTGAATAAAAACTAGACCTCTAGTTACCTTTGTAACAGATACACTTCAACTTCTGAATTGTTTACCTTCACTAAAATGAGAATTAAAAAAAAATCTAGAGCCCTCAAATCTATATTTATCTTTTTGATACACAAGCACACACACACACACTTATACACACACACAAACACACATATGTATTTAATGCTGTTTTTTCATATATATATATATATATATATATATATGCATGTATACTTTATTACTTTCTCTAAGATGTTTTTCTAAATTTTTATTCTCAAAAAAAGCCATAAGAAGAACAAAATAAGAAGGCAAACAATCATTTTAAAACTGTTTAGTAATTACTGACCAAAGTGAGGAAAAACCTTTTATATTAATCCTCAATTAAAAACATCCTCTTAAATTTTGAAATGCACTAGGTATAACTGCTAGAGAAATCAATCAAGAGAGTTTTAAAAATAAATAATAAAATATGACCAAAATTGGTCTCTCCACTAATTGTTAAATAAGGTTTTGTTTTGTTTTAAATATCCAAGTTGTTTAGAATCTATATTCTTAACAGAAGTTAATGGGATATCCGGGGAATGCCATGTACTTAAAACATAACATGTTTACTTATTTTATCATTGGCATTTTGTTATACAACTGTCCTTTCCTTACTGAGAGTCAAACTTTTTCCATTGCTTGGTTTAAAAAATTTAATTATAGGAATGCAACACTGGTTCCATATCAAGGAAAAAAAAGCTACATAATCTTACTAGAGGGTATAACACAAATTTCTATCAACATTCAACTTTGTTCTTGATTAAAACTCTGTGACAATTAGAAATAGCTTGGGAATTTTCTTAAAATGCTGTAATGCTTCTACAAAAAAATACCCTATATTTTATATGACAATGAGAGAGTCAATGCTTTCCCCTGAGTTTTAGTCACATAGCAAGGATCTCCACTAGTCCCCACTTCCTAGAAGTCTTAAGCAATGCAACAGACTGAAAGAGAAAAAGCAACACAAGCAAGTCATCTAGGTAGAAAGGAATCAGTGAAAAATTAGACAATTTATAGAGTACATGGATACTTACATAAATAGAAAATACCAAAAAAACTAACCTGAAAAGTCTTTTAAATTATAAGTAATTTAACAAGGTCACAAGATGAAAAATCATCACACAAATTGTCAACTATTATTTTTTTATTTTAATTCTTAATTTTTTACTAGAAGTAAATGCATAAAATTTATGGATGGCTCTTAGGATATAGAATCACACGTGATCATTTATTCTTTATTTCTTCTGTTTTCCAAATGTAGTTATATTACCTTTATTCTTTTTTTCTTGTCATGTCTCTTTTTTACTACCAATTAATATGAGGGTCCAGATGTTTAGGTTATATTGTTTTCAAGATGAAGGTAAACAGCCCTTCACCCAGGTGGCGTAGTGAATACTTTGATATTGTGTGCCTTCCTTGCCCTCCTCCCTTCCTCTTGAGCTTGCTATACTATATTTGTGGGGGGTTTTGTGTGTAGCAGAGAGTTAAATAGAAACTTTTCTAAAAATGACAAATGGCCAACAAACACATGAAAAAATACTCATCTTCCTTAATCATTAGAGCAATGCAAGTTAAAACCACTCTGTGCTGTCACCTACCTCCAGTGACATTAGCCCCTATCAGAAAATCCCAGAATTGCAAATGCTGGAGTGGATGTGGAGAGAGGGGAATACTTTTTCAAGGCTGGTGAGATCGCAAAGCAATACAACCTCTGTGGAAAGAAGGATGAAAAGTTCTCAAAAAATGAAAAGTCAATCTTTCATTTCATCCCACAATCCCATTATGAGGTATCTACCCAGAAAATTATATATCTTTATGAGAGCAATGAGGTCAGCTGCAGGGACTGACCCCTGTAATCCTAGTGCTCTGGGAGGCTGAGATAGATGGATCCCTGGAGCTCAAGATTTCCAGATCTGATCAAGAGGAAGACCTCATCTATACTAAAAACACAAATATATATGTATATATACATAACTCATGTATAATTTTATAGTTATGCATACATAATTTTCTGAGCTTTGTGGCTGTAGTCCAAGCTACTCTGGGTGCTATGTCAGGAGCATCACCTGGACCCAAGAGTTAGAATTTGCTGTGAGCTAGGCTGATGCCACTACATTCCAGCCTGAGCAACAGAGTGAGAATCAATCAAAATAATAACAATAATAATAATAAAAGGGCAATGTAAAATGTGTGCTCAAAATGAAAAAATACAATTTAAAATGTCTCCATAAATTTGATATAATTAGGTGTAGGTTTAGTAAAACCTGTGTAGGATTTTTATGCTGAAAACATAAAGCCCTGCCAAAAATAAAGGAAAATTAATAATTGTGGAAAATATGTTTCAAACCCACCATGTTGACTCAGCGCCTATAGCTCAACCTGCTAAGGCACCAGCCACGTACACCTAAGGTGGTGGGTTCGAATCCCCAGCCCGGACCGCCAAACAACAATGACGGCTGCAACCAAAAAATGGCTGGGCGTTGTGGCGGGTGCCTGTGGTCCCAGCTACTTGGGAGGCAGAGGCAAGAGACTCGCTTGAGCCCAGGAGTTGGAGGTTGCTGTGAGCTGTAATGCCAGGGCACTCTACCCAGGGGGACAACTTGAGGCTCTGTCTCAAAAAAAAAAAAAAAAAGAAAGAAATTATCTACGTTGAAACACATAGAGAAAAAAGAATGGGGGAAAAGCAAGAAAAGATCACCATAGAATTGTGGAATATGGTGACATATTTAACAAACATAATTGGAATCCCAGAGAGTATAGAGAACAAGGCAAAAGAAAGACATGTATGTTTATGAATGATGCTTCAGAATCTTCCAACTGTAACCACAGATCAAGTTACTCTTCTACTTAAAATCATCCAATGCTTCCCAGCCCACTTAGAATCCAAACTCCCAAGCATAGCTTCCAACCCCCCACATAGTGCCTGCCTTCCTCTCCCACCTCATTCTGCTCCCACTGCAGGCACCATTGTCCAACCACACTGGCAGGCCTCGCTTCTATACTTTATATCTACCAACCCAGTTTCAGCCTTAGAAACTTTGTGTGTGCTGGTCACTCTCATGAAATGTTCCTCCCTGGGATCTTCCCATGGATGGATTCTGCATAACAAAGCCATTTTCACAAACACGTATTTCCTTTGTGTTTTCATTCATAAACAGACATAGTTTTTACAAAATTCCAAGCAACCAAAGTGGTGCCTGTGGCTCAAAGGAGTAAGATGCTCAACCCATATATCAGAGGTGTGGGTTCAAACCCAGCCCTGGCCAAAAATTGCAAAAAAAAAAAAAAAAAAAAAAAAAATTCCAACCAACCAAAAGATATGTTATTTTTATTGTGTTGCTTTTTCTACTATTATAAACATTTTCTGTCCTACTGCATAGCTCAATATTTTGTAATACTAATAGAAAACTGAACACATGGTAGTTTCTATGTGTCAAGCATTGCTCCAAGTGCTGGTATTGTTTTTTGATCTTCACAGTAACGTTTTCACAGTGAGTACTGTTATTATTTACATTTTGTTTCATTTGTCCTTCAGGACAAGGCATTTACACATGCACTCTTTATGTATACACAGCAATGTTCTGTATGAAATTTTTAACACTGGTGCAGTTGACATATCCATCAATAATGGAATGTGTGAATAAATTATGATGCATCTGGTCTATGAACTCTATACTGCTATTAAAAATAATTATTTGGAAATATATAAGATATGGAAGAAATACTAAGGGAAAAAAATCAGAACAATATGTTTATTATGATGCTATTAATACTGATTTTTAAAAATCATGTGTAATTAAATAAGGCCACAAATTATTTGATTCCATTTATATAAAATGTCCATGGGATCACGCCTATGGTTCATATTATAAGGATACATGTTAATCTTTCCAAATGTAGAATATAAATGTCTTAACACAATAACTAAGAAAATGCTATGAAGGCTATGTTAACCAGTTTGATGAAAATATTTCAAATTGTATATAAAATGAGCACATTGTACCCCATGACTGTATTAATGTACACAGCTATGATTTAATTTTTTAAAAAAATGTTCAGAATATGCAAATCTATAGTGACAGAAAGTAGATCATGGCTCCCAAAGGCTGAGGAGAGGAGAGAAAGGAGAGTGACTACTCATAGGAATGGAGTTTTTTGGAGGTGATAAATATATTCAAAAATTAGATAGTAGTTACAGTCGGTTGCTCAATTTTGTGCAAATAAAGTGTGTACTGAGTTATACACTTCTAAGTTTTATGGTATGTGAGTTATATTTCAATAAAAATATTTTAAAAGTAACTTAAAAAGTTATGCAATATATATAACATGTATTTAAATGTAAAGGGGATAAAAGGATATGTAGATAATTGTTAATAGTGGTAAAAAGAAATCTGAGGTGGAAACATGAAAGAAGATAAAACAACTTTCTGTCTAGGTCTATATCATGGGAATTATATAATTTGAATAATTTATAATTAGGATGTTTCAATTTCAAATTACTTATATAATTTGATACAATAAATTGGATAATAACATATAGATTATAAAAATTTTTATTGGATTTTTTTGGATTATAAATTTTTTTAAATTCAAATCAAGTAAAATGGGCATTAATATTTGATATTTTTTAGGCTGCTTACCAAAGTATTAAGATCAATACTATCATCAGATACATTATGAATGAGAGGATTGCAGGGCAGTGTTTCTCCTTCTTAGTTTATTTGTCCTTCAGAAGTTGAACATTTTCTCCTTCATGGTATAGAAAGTGACTTTTTTTGGATTCATAATGGGTTTTGATATAATACTACATTAAAAATATACATAGGTACTTTCAACTCTTAAATAACTAGACAGTGAGGGTAAGGATAATAGAAGTTCATAGAAAGCAAAGAACAAATCTGACATCTCCGGGTAGTTTTGATTTGCATTTCTCTGATGATTAGGGACGATGAACATCTTTTCAGATGTTTGTTAGCCATTTATCTTCTTTACAGAAGGTTCTATCCATGTCTCTTGCTCAGTGATAAATGGGATTCTTAGGTCTTTTTTTGTTGATTACTTTGAGTTGTCTACAAATCCTAGTTATCAAGCTTTTGTCCAATTCATAATATTCAAATATCTTTTCCCATTCTGAAGGAGGTGTCTTTGCTCTGGTGGTTGTTTCCTTAGCTGTACAGAAGCTTTTGAGTTTAATTAAGTCCTATCTGTTTATTTTTGTTGTCATTGCAATAGCCACAGAAGTCTTCTGCATAAAATTTTTCCCCAGGTCAATATCTTTAAGTGTTTTTCCCAAATTTTCTTCAAGGATTTTTATTGTTTCATACCTTAGATGTAAATCTTTTATCCATATTGCATCAATTCTTGTAAGTGGTGAGAAGTGTAGGTCCAGTTTCAGTCTTTTACATGTGGTTATCCAGTTCTCCCACCACCATTTTTTGAATAAGGATTCTTTTCCCCATTGTATGTTCTTGTTTGGTTTATCAAAGATCAGATCGCTATAAGAGGATAATTTCATCTCCGTGCTTTCTATTTGGTTCCAAATGTCAATGTCCCTATTTTTGTGCCAATACCATGCTGTTTTGATCACTATGGCCTTGTAGTATAGCTGAAAGTCTGGTAGGGTGACAGCCCTGGCTTTGTTTCTATTACAAAGAATTGCCTTGGGTATATGGGGTTTCTTCTGGCTCCATACAAAATGAAGATTTATTTTTTCCAATGATGGGGATTTTAATGGGGATTTCACTGACTCTGTACATTGCTTTGGGGACTGCAAACTAATACAACCTTTTTGGAAGAAAGTATGGCAAATCCTCAAAGAACTCAAATTAGACCCCCATTTGATCCTGTAATCCATTACTAGGCATCTGCCCAGAAGAAAAAAATCATTTTATCATAAGGATATTTGCCCTAGATTATTTATTACAGCTCAATTTACAATCGACAAAATGTGGAAACAGCCTAAATGCTCACCAACTTAGGAATGGATTAACAAGCTGTGGTATATGTATATCATGGAATACTATTCAGCCAATAAAAAATATGGAGGCTTTACATCTTTTGTATTAGCCTGGATGGAAATAGAACACATTCTTGTTAGGATAGCATCACAAGAATGGAGACGCAAGAATCCAATGTACTCTATTCTAATATGAAGGCAGCAAGTAGGGGAATGAGCAAGTGGAGAAAGAGGAGAAGGTAGAGGGATGGAGGGTCATAATATATGGCATACCTCTTGGGGGCAAGACACAATTATAATAGGAACTTTATCTATAAAAAGCAATAAGTATAACCTAATTCTTTGTTCCATCAGTGAATCCCAAATAATAAGAACAAATCTAACAGTGTTACATTTTCTTTTTATTTCACACAAGAATTCATAACATGTTCTAAATGCAACAATGAGAAAGTAGAGGCATTATCTGTAGATTATATATGACAATCTTGTTACAAAAACAAACAGAATCTAGAGACAAACTATTAGAAAAAAAATTAGAGAACTCAGCAATATTACTGATATATGATTGGCCTACAAAAATCAATAGTATTTCTGAACACCAGCAATAACAAATTAGAAAATATAATTAACCTAAACAAAACTCAATACCTCTTTAAAAAACAATTTTAAAATTTAATAAAGGACAGAAAACTTGATCACAATAAATGGAAAAATCGTACATGATTTGAGTGAAATTAATAATAATTTTTAAAATACAAATTTCTATCATAAATTCTCAGTCAAAATTCAACTCGTTTGCCTTTGAGAAATTTATCATGTTTACTCTAAAGTTTACATGGAATATTAAAAGCCCATGTATAAGTAATTCAACTTTAAAGCAAAAATCTAAAAATCAGGCCATCAGATATTAAGACACATTATTAAGCCTTATAAATAGATAAATAGACCACTGGAATAGAATAAAAAACCTAAAAACACACTAATGTATTTGAATATTTTATGGATGACAAAATACAAATAAGAAAAGATTTGATTGCTTAAAAGGAAAAGGTTGAAAAACTTGTTCACTATATGGAGGAAAATAAAATTTGATCCCTTTATATGAAAAGAGAGGCTCTTGATAAGTTAAGAGACAAAGTGAGAATTCTGTCCAGAAAAACTGTAGGAAGAGAGAAAGGGGGAGTAGTGTGCATAAGACTAAATTAAAATCATCTCTAGAAAGAGAAAAACCACACTAACTACAACAAAACAAGAAGAATAACTTCAGATTTTAAGATGTAGAAGACTCAAGGTGACATCCTCAGAAAGGCACAACTTAGTAAGAAAGGTGATAGAAAACATTTTTGGGCAGCACCCATGCTCAGTGGGTAGAGCGCCGGTCACATACACCCAGGCTGGTGGGTTCGAACACAACCTGGGCCAGCTAAACAACGACAACTACAACAAAAAAATGGCTGGACGTTGTGGTGGGCACTGGTAGTCCCAGCTACTTGACAGGCTGAGGCAAGAGTTTGAGGTTGCTGTGAGCTGTGAAGCTGCAGCACTCTGAGGGCAACATAGTGAAATTCTGTCTCCAAAAAAAAAAAGGGGGGAGGGGGGAAGGAAGGAAAGAAGGAAGAAAGAAAAGAAAACACTTTGGAGTCCTGGTGGTGGCAGAAAAAAGAAGCAGGTAAAAGTACTTGGGGGTCCTATAAGACAGAAGAGAGTGAAAAAATTGAGAGATAAACAGCAACTTTCCCACTAAGAGAGAAATACATACATATGTACATACATGTGTATGTTGACACATACATGAAGAATACCCTTTAAGGAAACTGCACTTCACTATGCACACTGATGGATCTCTTGAATTAAATTTTTAGAATCTCACCAAATTGCCTAGCTGATCCACAAAATAGACCGAAAAAAGAGTTTGCATCTATACAAAGCTACTAGAAGAATAAAATAGGAAGAAATTCAAAACTTTGAAGTTGATGAAATTCCTTCCAAACTACCTTCCCAAACAACTACAAAGCAAAAGAACTATAGCACAATATTCCTAACTCATTCCAGTACCTTCAAACAAGCAAGCAGGAATATGAAAAACACTTTAAATCAGACAATTAAAACCTAAGGAACAATCCAATCTCACTGTACCAGTTTTAATTGCCAAATTACAGAAAATATTTATGGAGTGGAACCAGCAGAGGAACTCTGGCAACCTGAATAATCAGAGTAGAACAATTTCCCCCAAGGAAATGACAAAGGATATACACCAGAAGACACCATTCATAAACAAATGGCTGGATTGCCAGAAATAGAATTCAGAATATGTATGGAAATGAGATGAATAGAATAGAGGGAAAGATGGAAACAGAAACAAAGAGTAGTTCAAAAGTTGTCTCAAGAAATTAATGAATTCAAAGACAAAGTCACCAAGGATATGGACATAATGAGAAAAGATATAGCAGAGCTCAGGGAAGTTAAAAAGTTATTTGAGAAGCTGTGAAATACAGTAGAGTCCCTCAGTAACAGAGTTAAGCAGGGAGAAGAAAGGATCTCAGAAATTAAGACAAGGCTTTTGAAAGCTCCCAAGCATTCAAAGAGGCAAAAAAAGTGGAAAACAAGAATAGAACATTCCCTGAGAGAGTTGTGAAATCATTCTAAAAGATCAAACATCTGGGCTCAGCACCTGTGGCTCAAGTGGCTAAGGCACCAGCCACATACACCTAAGGTGGGTTCAAATCCAACCTGGGCCCGCCAAACAAAAATGACGTCTACAACCAAAAAATAGCCGGGCATTGTGGTGGGCATCTGTGGTCCTAGCTACTTGGGAGGTGGAGGCAGGAGACTCATTTGAACCTAGGAGTTGGAGGTTGCTGTGAGCTGGCTGCCACAGCACTCTACCCAAGGAGACAGCTTGAGGCTCTGTCTCCAAAAAAAAGATCAAACATCTGAATTATAGACATTCCTAAAGAAGAAGATGATCCTAAAAGGCACAGATGCTCTACTCCAAGATATTATAGAGGAGAATTTCCCCAGCATTGCAAGAGATACAGAAATTGAGATAGTAGATAGTTTTAGAACCCCAGCAAGACTCAATCTAAAGAAAGCATCTCCTAAATACATTATAACTAGCTTTGCTGAAGTTAATATGAAGGAGGAAATCCTGCAAGCAGCCAGACATAAGAAAAGCATTAGCTACAAATGGAGAAATATTAGGATGACCACAAATCTTTCAGCCAAAACTATTCAAGCCAGAAGAGGACAGTCATTGACCTTCAACCTTCAAAAACAAAACAACTTTCAGCCCAAGATCCTGTATCCAGCTAAACTATGATGGAGAAATCAAATACTTTACTGACATCCACATGTTGAGGAAATTTGCCATAACTAAACCAGTTCTCCAGGAAATATTCAGACCCATTTTCCATAATGACAAGCACAATGGTCTACCACCAAAGTAGACTCACCCAGAATTTATCAAACAAAACCTAACTTCCACAGTGGTGAAAGGGTTAAAAATATTCACTGGAATTTTGAAAAATCAGACAGTCAAAACACTACCTTACCACGGGTACAAGTGAATCTTTCTAAAAGCAGAGTATGAATGTCTCAATGACTAAGAAAGTGACATGAAGGCTATGTTAACCAGTTTGATGAAAATATTTCAAATTGTATATGAAAACCCCACACTGTACCCCATGATTGCATTAATGTACACAGCTATCATTTAAAAAAAAAAACACTACCTTACCTATCAATTCTCTCAATTAATATGAATGGCTTAAGATCTCCTCTAAAGAGGCATAGGTTGTCTGACTAAAAACAAAAACTCAGGCCAGGTATCTGTTGCCTACAAGAGACTCAACTCACCTCAAAGGATAAGAAAAGACTCAGGGTAAAGGGATGGACATCTATAACACAGGCAAATGGAAATCATAAAAAAGCAAGGATTGCAACCTTATTTGGAGATACAATAGGATTTAAACCAGCAAAGATAAATACAAGGATGGATACTATATATTTGTCAAGGGAAACACTCAACATGAAGAGATTTCAATAATTAACATTTGTGTGCCCTACCTGAATGCTCCTTAATTTATAAAGCAAACTCTAATAATGGATATGAACAATTGATATCTTCCTACACTACAATAACTGAAAATTTTAACACCCTTTTGTCAGTTCTGGATAGATCCTCCAAGAAGAAACTAAACAAAGAAATAATGAACTTAAACTTGACCCTAGAACAAATGGGCTTGACATTTACAGAATATTTCATCCTAATAAAACTGAATACACATTCTTGTCAGCCCACAGATCTTCCTCCAAAATTGATCATATCTTATAGCATAAGTCTAACCTCAACAAATTTAAAAGAATAGAAATTATTCCTTATATCTTCTCAGATCACCAACGAACAAAAATTGAATTCAACAGCAAGAAAGTAAGAAATCTTCATACTCAGACAAAGTCATGAAAAGTAAATAACCTTAGGCTGAATGACAGTTGAGTCAAAGATGAGATTAAGAAGAAAATCATTAGATTTTTGGACAAAATGATAATAAAGACACAAATTATCACAACCTATGGGATACTGCACAGGCACTTCTAAAAGGGAAATTTATAGCATTAGAAGCCTTCAGCAAGAAAACAGAAAGAGAACAAGTCAACAACCTAATGGACTATATCAAGCAACTGGAAAAGGAAAAACAATCCAACACCACAATGAGCAGAAGAAATAACCAAAATTAGAACAGAATTAAATGAAATTGAAAACAAAAGAATCATTAGTAAGATCAATGAAACAAAAAGTTAGTTCTTTGAAAAGATTAAAAAAACTGATAATCCTTTGGCTAGCCTAACAAGAAACGAAAAGTAAAATCTCTAATAACATCAATCAGAAATGATAAAGGGGAAATAACAACAGATACCAGAAATTTTTTTAAAAATCCTCAATATTGCTACCAAAAAACCTCTATTCTCAGAAATATGAAAATCCAGAGGAAATAGACCAATACCTGGAAGCAAGACACCTTCCTAGACTCAACCAGAAATAATTAGAACTTTTGAATAGACCTATATCAAGCACTGAAACAGCATCAACTATACAAAATCTCCAAAAACAGAAAAGTCTGGGACCAGAGAGTTTCATATCAGAATTCTACCAAACCTTCAAAGAAGAACTAGTACCTATGTTACATAACCTTTTCCAAAACATAGAAAAGGAAGGAACCCTTCCTAACACATTCTGTGAAGCAAATATTGATGTCCAAACCAGGAAAGTACCCAACAAAGAAAAGTATAGACCAATATTATTAATGAATATTGATGTAAAAAGTATTTAATAAGATCCATATTCCTTGATCTCTTCTAAGAGCTTGGTAGTTGAGTCCCTAGGGTTTTCCAGGTATAAGATCATGTCATCCATGCAGAGTGAGAGTTTGATATTCTCTGAGACCATTTGAATACCCTTGATCCCCTTCTCTTGTCTGATTAAGATGCTAAGACTTCTAGTACTATGTTGAATAGCAGTGGTGACAATGGAACTCCTTGTCTAGTTCCAGATATGAGTGGAAATGTTTTCAGTTTTACTTCATTCAATATGATATTGGCTGTGGGTTTGCTATAGATGGCCTCAATCAGTTTAAGAAATGTCCTGCCTAAGTCTATTTTATTTAGTGTTCTAATCATTAAGGATGCTAGATATTATCAAAAGCATTTTCTGCATCAATTAATAGAATCATATAGTCTTTTTCAAAAATTTTATTTATATGGTATATTATATTTATACATTGTGTATGTTGAAGTAACCCTGTAACCCTGGGATAAAACCAACTTGATCATGCTGCATTCCTTTTACAGTAGTACCAAAGAAGATGAAATATCTGAAAATTTACCTAACAAAGGACATGAAAGATCTCTATAAGGAAAACAATGAAACTCTGAGAAAAGAAATAGCTGAAGATGTTAACTAATTGAAAAACATACAATGCTCATGGCTGGGAAGAATCAACATTGTTAAAATGTCCATACTACCCAAAGCAATCTACAGATTCAATGCAATACCTATTAAAGCACCACTATCATACTTTAAAGAGCTTGAAAAAATAGCTTTGTTTTATATGGAATCAGAAAAAACCTCAAATAGCAAATACATCACTCAGAAATAAGAACCATTAGGAGGTATTACATTACCAGACTTCAGGCTATACTATAAATCTGTAGTGATCAAAACAGCATGGTACTGGCACAAAAAGAGACAAGTGGATTTATGAAACAGAATAGAAAACCAAGAGATGAACCCAGCTACTCATCATCATTTGATCTTTGACAAGCCTATCAAAAATATTCAGTGGGGGAAAGACTTTCTATTTAACAAATGGTGCTGGGTGAACTGGCTGGCAACCTGTAGAAGACTGAAACTGGACCCCTACCTTTCACCATTAGCAAAAATTGATTCTCACTGGATAAAAGATTTAAACTTAAGACATGAAACTATAAAAATACTAGAAGAGAGTGCAGAGAAAACACTTGAAGAAATTGGCCTGGGAGAATATTTCATGAGGAGCAAAAAACGCAATTGAAGCAACACCAAAAATCCATACTGGGATCTGATCAGGCTAAAAAGCTTCTGCACAGCTAAGGGCACTGCAAGTAAAGCAAACAGACAGCCTTCACAGCCTTCAGAATGGGAGAAAAAAATTACAGATTATACTTCCAACAAAGGTCTGATAACTAGAATCCACAGAGAACTCAAACTAATCAATAAGAAAAGAACAAATAACCACATTTCTATGTGGGCAAAAGCCTTGAACAGAAACTTCTCTGATGAAGACAGGCACATTGCCTACAAACATATAAAAAAAATGCTCATCATCCTTAATCAGAGAAATGCAAATTAAAGCTACTTTGAGATATCATCTAATCCCAGTAAGATCAGCCCACCTCACAAAAATCTCAAAACTACAGATGTTGGCATGGATACGGTGAGAAGGGAACACTTCTACACTGCTGGTGGGAATGCAAGCTAATACAACCTCTTTGGAAAGAATTTTGAAGAACATGCAAGGAACTAAAAGTAGAACTGCCATTAGATTCTGCAATTCCTCTATTAAGTACCCAGATGATCAAAAATTATTTTACAATGAAGACATCTGCAGCAGAATGTTTATTGCAGCCCAATTCATAATTGCCAAAACACAGAAACAGCCCAAGTGCCCATCGACCCATGAATGGATTAACAAATTGTGGTATATATACACCATGAAATACTATGCAGCCATAAAAAAGGATGGAGGCTTCACATCTTTTATGTTTACCTGGATGGAGTTGGAACATATTCTTCTTAGTAAAGTATTTCAAGAATGGGGAAAAAAGTATCCAATTTACTCAATACTGCTATGAAATCAATATATAATCACCTACACATTCATATAAATGGTAAAACATAACTATAACTCGGAAAGTAGAATGGAAGAGAAGAGAGAGGGGAGGGGGGACACAGGAGAAGGGAGGGTATTTGGGGAGACCTCACCTAATGTGCATGATGCAATGATATATTTCAAAACTATTAAGAAACAAGTATAATTGTGATGGATGTGTTACTTAGTTCAAAGTAAACATTTCATATTGCATATCAAAGCAGTACACTGAACCCCATAAATGCATCAATGTACAAACTATGTTTAATAAAAAATAATAATTAAAGAAATGTCTGGGAATTTATCTAACAAAGGATGTGAAAGATTTTTATAAAGAGAATTATGACACTCTGAGAAAAGAAATAGCAGATGTTAACAAATGGAATGACATACCATGTTCATGGCGGGGAAAAGTCAATATTGTTAAAATGTCCATACTAACCAAAGCAATCTACAGATTTAATGCAATCTCTATCAAAGCATTGATGTTACTCTTTAAAGACTTGAAAAAATAGTACTTCATTTTATATGGAATCAGAAAAAACCTTGAATAGCCAATACATTAATTAGAAATAAAAACAAATCTGGAGGCATCATGTTACCAGACCTCAGGTTATACTATAAATCTATAGTGATCAAAACAGTATAGTATTGGCATGAAAACAGAGATGCAGATATATGGAATAAAATAGAGAATTTAGAGATTAATCCAGCCACATATTATCATTTGATCTTTGATAAGCCTAACAAAAACATGCAGTGGAGAAAAAAATTCCTATTTAACAAATGATTCTGGGAACACTGGCTAGCGACCTGTAGAAGATTGAAACTGGACTCTTCACCTTTCATCACTAACAAAAGTTGATTCTCACTGGATAAAAGATTTAAATTTAAGACATGAAACTATAAAAACACAAGAAAAGAATGCAAGGAAAACACTTGATGATATTGGCCTGGGAAAATATTTTATGAGGAGGACCCCCCCAGGCAATTGAAGCAACACCAAAAATACATTATTATATTTGATCAAACTAAAAAGCTTCTGCACAGCTAAGGGCACTGCAAGTAAAGCAAATAGACAGCCTTCAGAATGGGAGACGGTTTTTGCAAGTTATGATTCCAACAAAGGTCTGATAACTAGAATCTGTGAAAAACTCAAATTAATAAGAAAAGAACAAACAACTCCATTTTGGGGGGGGCAAGAGATTTGAACAGAAACTTCTCTGAAGATGAAGGGCAAATGGCCAAAAAATGAGCACAAAAAAATGCTCATTGTCTTTAATCATGAGAGAAATGCAAATCAAAACCACTTTGAGATATCACCTAACTCTGGTAAGATTAGCCCACATCACAAAATCCAAAAACTTCAGATGTTGGTGTGGATGTGGAGAGAAGGGAACACTTCTAAACTGCTAGTGGGATTTCAAACTAATACAGCCTTTTTGAAAAGAAGTATGAGAACACTCAAGGAACTAAAAGTTAACCTACCATTCGATCCACAATTACATTACTAGGTATCTACCCATATGAATAAAAATCATTTTACCACAGAGACATTTGCACCAGAATGTTTGTTTAATCCCGGTTCATAACTGCCGAGTCATGGGAGCAGCCCAAATGCCCATCAACCCATGAATGGATTAACAAATTGTGGCATATGTATATCATTGAATATTATTCAGCCATAAAAAAGATGGAGACTTTACCACTTTTATGTTTACTTGGAGTTAGAACACATTCTTCTTAGTAAAGCAGCAGTTCTCAACCTATGAGTCGCAACCCATTTGTAACAATGAAAATATATTGCCACATGAGGAACGTTGAGAACCACAGTAGTAAAGTATCTCAAGAATGGAAAGAAAAGTGTCCCATGTACTCAATACCATTATGAAACAAATATTAATCATTTACACATTCATACTAATGATAAAACACAAATAGAGTCCAGCAAGAAGCAAGAGAGAGGGAGGGGGAGGGAAGGAGGGAGGGCAAGATGAGGAAGAAGGGAGGGCATTTCGTGGGACCTCACCTAATGTGCATAATGCAAAGGCACATTTCGAAACAACTAAGAGTAAATTATAAATGTCTTACCACAAAAAACAAGTCAGGTCATGGTTATGTCAATCAGGTTTTTGTTTTTTTGTTTTTTTGTTTTTTTCATTTCCAATCTTCCCTTGTGGCTCCTTTTTAAAAAAATTTTTTTAATTAAATCATAGCTGTGTACATTAATGCAGTCATGGGGTACAGTGTGCTGGTTTTATATACAATTTGAAATATTTTCATCAAATTGGTCAACATAGCCTTCATGGCATTTTCTTAGTTATTATGTTAAGACATTTATATTCTACATTTAGAAATATTCACATGTACCCTTGTAAGATAAACCATAGGTGTGGTCCCACTAATCACCCTCCCTCCACCCGTCTACCCTCCTCCCCTCCCTCTCCCCTTTCCCCATATTCTTGGGCTATAATTGGGTTATAGCTTTCATACGAAAGCTATAAATTAATTTCAAAGTAGGACTGAGTAAATTGGATACTTTTTCTTCCATTCTTGAGATACTTTGCTAAGAAGAATATGTTCCAGCTCCATTCATGTAAACATAAAGGAGGTAAGTGTCCATCTTTCTTTAATGCTGCATAATATTCCATGGTGTATATATACCACAATTTATTGATCTATTCATGGATCAATGGGCACTTTGGCTTCTTCCATGATTTAGCAATTATGAATTGGGCTGCAATAAACATTCTGGTAAAGATATCTTTGCTGTAGTGTGATTTTTGGTCTTCTGGATATATACCCAGTAGAGGATTGTATAATCAAATGGCAGGTCTATTTTTAGTTCTCTAAGTGTTCTCCAAACATCTTTCCAAAAGGAACGTATTAGTTTGCATTCTCACCAGCAGTGTAGAAGTGTTCCCTTTTCTTCACATCCATGCCAGCATCTCTGGTTTGGGGATTTTGTGATGTGGGCTAATCTTACTAGAGATAGATGATATCTCAAAGTGGTTTCAATTTGCATTTCTCTGATGATTAAGGATGATATCTATATAGGGTCAGAAGAGATAAAACTTTTCTTCACAGGTGATATATGATTGTATATCTGGAAAACACCAGGGATTCTACTACAAAACTCTTAGAAGTGATTAAGGAATATAGCAGCATCACAGGCTACAAAATCAACACACATAATTCGGTATCCTTTATATATACCAACAATAGTCAAGCTGAAAAACAGTCAAGGACTCTATTCCATTCACAGTAGTGCCAAAGAAGATGAAATATTTGGGAGTTTATCTAACAAAGGATGTGAAAGATCTCTATAAAGAGAACTATGAAACTCTAAGAAAAGAAATAGCTGAAAATGTTAACAAATGGAAAAACA